>OX439007.1:15082478-15331995 GCA_949316495.1 Amphiduros pacificus | reverse complement strand
TGCACTCATCTGGGTCACAAAAAGGTCACACTACCCGTCATGTGGATCTTTTGATGAAGTTCATTATGCATATAGTTAAGCTGATTTCATTATTGGCACCATTGAAAATACTGAAATGAAATATATTTCTTTACCTTTTGAATTTATATTTCTTTACCTTTTTGAATTTCTTAACTTTTAAAGATCTTAATTAGTTAATGGCAAAAAAATTTTATTACCAAATTGAGTCTTTATATTGTTTGATATTCTTTTAATATTTAGAGTCAAATTATTAGGGTCCTAACTATTAAAACATAGAGATAAAATCAGGACAAAATTTCAGTTGTAATGAATACATAATCTTTTCAACAGGATAGTTTATGTTTAAATTATAGTTAAATTATAACATCACAATTTACATTGCATAGCATTTACCATTTTTATGATATACAAGTGCCTTCGGCTGGGAGGGGTTGCAATCTCTCACATATGCAGCTATCTCTCACTGTTGTATTAATCTCTCACATATGCAGCTATCGCTCACTTATGCAGCTATCTCTCACTTATGCAGCTGTCTCTCATTATTGTATCCATCTCTCACTTGTGCACCTATCTCTGCTGTAACTTTCTATCACTTGTGCAGCTGTCTCACACTCGTGTAGCTGTCCATGTAATGTCTGCATTTTACCCATGAAGGCCCCTTTTTTGCAAAACCTAGCTAGTTCAATAATTAGGTAAATTCCAGATAGTTGAAAACAAAGCTCTAATACAGAAATATAGGCATATTGTGTGTATATTTGATATCTAACATAATTCTGACAAAAAATAAGTGAAAACTACTCTATTCCTCATATACATATTGCTCAAACGCAACAGCGAGATTGCACACTCTTATCAGTGGCAAATTTTGTTGCAGTCAATACCTCATATAGCAATTTTTTATTTTTTTAAATCTCATTACCCTTCCTCTCTGATCACGTTCATGCTTTTTTTTATATATATGTAATCACAAGTGGAAATCACAAATAATTTAATTGAATTTAATAAGAAATTTTAATTTAATGTGGGTGACAACATAATTATTTCTGAATGTTTTACTTAATAATGTGATGTACAGATATTTTTTTAAAAAGAACACAATGAATACAATTTATAAATCTGGTGCTAATTTTATTGCACGTTATTATCAATATTGGCAAGAATACTGAGTTTTCCAAAAGAAATATTTAGTGATGGACATATAAATTGGGAGAAAGATAAGTGTTAACAATGCTTCTTTGATGTACATCAAAGTTGGAAGTTTAGTGAGTTACTCATGCCATATTTCCGACAATGGCCCCACATATCATATGTGTGAAAAGCAATTATCTGCATTGGAATTGCAATCCAATAAAGGGATTCCTCATGGTAGGTGTGACAAGCAGTATGTATCTTATGCTGGATTCCTTGGCTTCAAAGCAACACCTTATGAATATCAATTCACACCTGTACCTCAGTTTCCACACAGTCTTCCCATCAAAGCCAAAATATCTGTATTAAAGGACCCCATTTTGCCTAATCATATCAGTTCAGTTTGAGCCTCCACAGTGATAAGATGTCAGAGCCAGAGTTTCCATGTGTTGTTTGCCAGAAGAATGTTCGTCTAAGACAACATGCTTTGAAGTGTGATGGGTGTCAGCAGTGGCAGCACAGGTTGTGTGATACCGGAATCTCCCTTGCGGACTACCGTGCCTTCATGAAGAAGGAGACTGCGTTGCTGTCCTGGATCTGCAGCAAGTGCCCCCTGAAGCTGCAGGAGAGTAGTGACCAGAGCCACCCAGAACTATATGCAACCGAGGAGTCAATGGACACGTCCGTTCCCAGTGTTCTGCCAGACCCAGTCGCTGAGAGTTCACGCTTATCAGCACAGCCGACAGATCCTGACTTGGAACCCACCCCCACAGCAGCCCAAGAACCAAGTTTCGACATTGATATCAGCTTCATCCGTCCTGAACCAGTAACGGAGGACACAATTCCAGATGCTTCACTCAACCCAATTGAAGCTGGCATCCACTTGCCGACATATGCCATTGTCGAGAAGGGCACTAGGATGGGGAAGCCCATGCTCACCGACACTTCTGGATACACCTACACCAAGAAGTGGGTAAAGAAGCAACTTCCAGATAGGTGCATCTGGATCTGCAGTGTCCGCGGCAAAGCCCTTAGGTGCCCAGCCACAGTTAATCAAGTGGGGGAGATGTTCTCCAGAGGTGAACATTGCCATGTGCACCCGGCAAAACCAGGCTTGCATGTGGCAGTGCAACTACGTGCTGATGTGAAAGACAAGGCCAAGGCTGACATATTCAAGTCTGGGGCAGCCATTGTGGAAGAAGCCCTCACTGCGACCGTGTCTGCCAACCTGCCACCTGCCAGCTGCCCCAACCCTGCCGACCTTGCAAGAGCTGCAAATAGGGCACGCCAGGCTGAACGTCCAGCAGAGCCAAGAGATTTGGAGTTCAACCTGGCTGAAGATCACATCCCAAAAGACTTCCTCAGGAAAGATTTGCTGGTAGATGGCGCCCGTCACCTCATCTTTCTAACCCAAGAACAAGAAACAGTACTGGACAAGGCAAAGACAATGTATCTCGATGGAACTTTCAAGATCGTGGGCCACCCGTTTACTCAACTCTTCAGTATCCATTCGTTTGTGAAGGGCGAAAACGACAACATCAAACAAGTACCACTTGCTTTCGTGCTTATGTCCCGCAGAAGCAAGAAGGACTACAAAAAGGTGCTGAAGGCCATCAAAAAGATCCTGCCATCCAGAGGAGTCAACCTACAGTCCTCGGTGGTCGACTTTGAAATAGCTATGTGGCAGGCACTGAGAGCTGTCTTTCCAGAGGTAGAGGTGCGTGGATGCGTCTTTCATTGGACGCAGGCTGTGTGGAGACGATGCCAGAACTTGGGCCTGCAGGAAGCCTACACATCCGACAGCACTGTCCACTCTTTCATCAGGAAACTTCTGGCCTTGCCGTTCCTCCCTCACCAACACATCCGGCCCTCTTTCGAAAAACTGAGAGAAAAAGCACCCCAAGGTCCCTTGACTGAGCTGTGCAGCTATGTGGAGACAACCTGGATGGATGGTTACTGGAACCCAGCAGACTGGTGTATATATGGGCAAGCCATCAGGACGAACAATGACGTTGAGGGATGGCATCGCAGAATCAACCGCAAGGCCAGCCGTCCCTCCGTCCAGTTTAACTTGCTCCTGAAACTCCTCCATGATGAAGCCAAGATGGTAGAGCTGCAGATGAAGCTGCTGAAGGCATCAAAATGCATCCGATACCAAAGAAGGAAGTATCGTCAACTGCAGGGCAAGATCCATGCTTTGTGGGCAAGTTACGATGCTGGACAGATGAAGACATCAGCCCTCCTTAGTGGATTTCATCGTACTTTATTTATAACGATGTCTATGCTCCCATCATTTCCGTGTCCAGAATCGAGGCTATTGAACAGTAATTTGGCGAGTGATACTCGTCCGCCTCGCCTGATCCTCGCTGGAAAACAGAAGCGCTTTTTGCATATATATTATCAATTATATTACAACCTGTTGAGAGATTTCAAATTAAAAATCGGGTACCATGGAGACTCATCCAGACCCGGGGGGGGGGGGGGGGGGGGGGGTACTCTCATAGTCAGCGTTACCGGGGAAGCTGGGCTAAATAGGGTCCTTTTCGCTGATATTTTCCCTAAAACAGGTTAAGATATTTCATCATTTCCCCTAAAACAGGGTACTGTTTTTCAAATTTCTCCCTAAAACAGGGATCACAATCCCCCTTTCCAAATCTCCCCCTTCTGCATCATCCCTAAATGAGGGTATCAACATTTCAGCTAGTCCTAAATCAGGGTACCAATAATGATAGAATATTTCCCTAAATCAGGCTCTGCGGTTTACAGTTCCATCCGGGTTAAGATATTTTATCATTTTCCCTAAAACAGGGTACTGTTTTTCAAATTTCTCCTTAAAACAGGGATCACAATCCCCTTTTTCAAATCTCCTCCTTCTGCATCATCCCTAAATGAGGTTATCAAAAATTCAGCTAGTCCTAAATCAGGGTACCAAATTTCAGCTAGTCCTAAATCAGGGTACCAATAATGCTAGAATATTTCCCTAATTCAGGCTCTGGGGTTTTCAGTTCCATCCCAGCCTCCACGGGTTAAAATCATGAGAGTACCCCCCCCCCCCCCCCCCCACCGGGCATCCAGAAATCTGGAGACGACATTTGACATCAAAGATGAAACAGAACTACAGTTCTAATCTTGTCAAAGTTTATTTTATAGATAAAATACACATGCTCAAGGTTGGGCTCATGACCTACTTCCTCGAAGTTTAAGATTTATGATAAAAAGTCGATGCAGGGGCCCACCACTACCAACTTCGTTAAAAATTGAGATAGAGATGTGAAATATTTTTTAAAATACCAGCCAGCTACACTTTAGGATTTTGGCTGTCAGCTGTTATTTTTTACCAGCTGAGAAAGTTACCAGCTCAGAATTTGTATGGAATTAACAGCTGTTAACTTTGTTCGTGGATGTTTGTCAATGCCAATTTTTTTTTAACAGCTGGTAATGAGCCAATTTCTTTAATAAATAATTAAATGTTAAAAACTTATAATTACAGTAGAAATATCAGTAGGCTTGAACAATCGTTGTCAAATAGTGTTCATACAATATAATTTATTTTTTATTTTGCAGTTTTCAATGGCGAAATTGCCAATTGGTTTCAAAATCTCAATACTTTACCAGCCAGCCAATTAAATTCATCAGTCTGTCAGCTAGGCCATTTTGAAATGTCAAATGTATTTTGAGCCAGCTGATTCATACAAAAAAAAGTTCCCAGCTGGTAAACATACCAGCTGGAATTGAAATGCATTAGTTACAAGCTGCCAGCCAGAAAAGTGTGCATATTGGCTCTTTTTGCATATCATATAGTGGTGGGCCCCTGTCGATGGGTCGTCGTCTTGTTCCTAATTTTCACAACCGTTTGAGAACCGTTGTTATTAGCCTATTTGCGACGATAAAATACAAATAATATCTACTTTTTGTGATGTTTTAGTCTGCGGAGAATATGCTATTTTCACCAGGTGGGGTAATCATTTGAGAGTTTTTATGAGAATAGCTACACGCATGATGTCAGTTTTGACATGACCCATCCTATGAAATATGTGGTAGAGACGATTGAATTAATGTTTTTCTGTCTGTTTTATTTTTCAGGACACCAATGGATGATGTGGTGTATGACAAAGGATAAAGGCAAAGTTTCGGCACCATGGGGGTTTTAGGCAGTATACCTAGGTCTGTATGATAAATTAAAAAATATTTTTTTCCATTTGTTGCAAACATGTAAAACTCACTCTACACGCTATTGTACTATGATTGATCTTTGTAAATAAATACAACTTACTTTGCCCTGAAGGTAATTTTATCATTTGTCCATAATTTTATTTTTTAATGACAAAAATAAATCAAATGTATGAGTCCAGTATGATTGTCCTGTTGTCCACCAGTTTAAATATAATCACGAGTTTCATTTCTTTTTAAAGGTTTAAAAAATGGCTGCGTCGAAGCAGTTACCTGCTCGTGCTGACGGTTTGTATCTATTTGCTGGTGGATTCCCAAAAAGAAATTTCTGCTCAGGAACTTGGCCTCCCATATTCTGGTAATCTATATTTTTAAATTAATAAGCCAATTTAAATTATCTTAAGTACTTAGTAGTTTATACAGATCAAAGCGGAGTTTGATTTTTAGGTTATATTCCCTTAAGTGACTGTCCACGTCCACGTGATATCTTTTATGTGTGGAGCTTACAGACACACATCTACTCCATGATAATTTAATAATTTGATAATCTGATAATAATTTTGACCTATTTTTGTGTCAATGGTGAGGAAAAGACCTTTAGGATCAAAAGACCTTCTCGCAGGAGATTTTGAGCCATAAGATAGTTATTTTCTCACACGTGGATAGAGTTAATCTTCCCAAAATGTCGGCTCTCCATATGTTTAAACTTGGAGCAGTTATTAATAATTACTCCAACGTTTAAATAACCGAGATATAACCAGACCTCACTCACAGCTCCTTCTCTGTAGACGGAGATGCAAACGTTTTCCTTTTATGCTTTTCTTGTATTAACTTGCCCTATGTTATTTTAATATCTGTCTCGGTATTCCTTTATCCACATGTCAATGGAGCCAACAACTTTGGCGTTTCTTTCAGATGTCAAGCATAATATAATTTTGAAACTCGGTGGAAATGTGTACCATAATGGTCTCCATCAGGACTTATTATAAAATGTCACACTGGAGTGAGCAGTCGCCACTCAGTGTAAAACTTCAAAGAAAATATCGATATAGTCATTATTCAGTCATACATATATACACACAGCTATCATTTTTGGTTAAATGATACATGTTGATGGTCATTATCAGTATCCTAGATGAAGGTCATTTTGGTTGGATGACATAAAATGAGAAATATTGGTTTCAGTTAAAATCTTCATATTGCAGTGAGCATCAGACAAGCCTCTGTGAACTCTTAAAGTGCAATGAGAATATTTACCCTGGATCTCAAAACATAGAACAGTAGAGAAGGATTGTTAAATGGTTCAATTCTCACTGCTCGCGTGGGTTGTGCTGCCACCTGGTGTGTTACACTTTCACGCATGGAGGATCTTTATAGAAATGCAAGCCTGGCTTATGGGAGTGACCAATATTAACTGAATTGACATTATATTTCATTTCATCATATTCAGCTTAATAAACACATGATTTTTTTTGTTCTCAATATTCCTGTACGTACATTTGTTACCATGATGTTAATGTATTCCCTTTACTGCATATCGAACTGTAGTCATTATATTTGCTGTCATGTCTACAAACCTATCTTATCATGCATTATTCATGACACAAGAGACATCTGGTGGATCACAAATATTGAAACCCAAGCAGTGAGAATATATCATATGTTATTGATTACAGATACTCCACTGAATTAATGGCATAGACATATATTTTGCAAAATATAAATAAACAGTTTTCTTTTTCAGATGATCAATCATCACATCTAAGGTTTCAAGAATATAGTTTTGAAGGAAATAATTCTAAAATTATCGATTCCAAATCTGAAGAACAGCTTGTGCTTGAACTTCCAGTGTCATTGAATACTTTGCCACAATCAGACAAAGCCAATCCAGAAACATCAGAGAATAAAAAACAAGGAAAGAAACCACATAAGAAAAACTCATACACAAAGAAAACAAGGAAAGGTAGCAGAAAAATATTAACTGGAGCCACTGATAAGAATAAAGTCAATTTACCGTTGAATATGAAAATATCGAAAGAAGCTTTACAAAAAGCACAAAATGATTCTAAATCGTCAGCATGGCTTTTGATGCAACCTTTAGTTCAAAACAAATCTGAGGCTTCACAGGGTAAAATCAAGTACTTAGATCCATCTGAGATGGACCTGGATGATATCAACGATATCATCAAAGGAAACAAAGAGTTAATAGATGTGATTATAAAGAAAGATCCAACGAGTACATCAACAAGTACTACTTCTACAACAACAGAAACACCAACAACTTCAACCACAACACAAACATCAACCACAGAAACAACACCAACCAGCACAACCTCCACCACCACAACCACAGAACTACCTCAACCTGATCTAGTCTCAGAAAAACTGAAAATCATGGACTTTTTAGCTTCTAATATTCACGTGGAAGCCAACAACGTGTCGCATTCAAGACATGGGAGAACAACCAAAGATATGTGTAATTCTTATAAGCTAGAGGGAAGCAGTGACTTCCACAAAACAAGATTAACGTTTGGTAATCTATTTGGAAATATTAACAAATACCCCTCTGATGACGTTACATTAGTGACACAGATGAATTCATACAGGATGGATGTACTGGAAACAGTTTCCAGACATTGGGAAGGCCCAATCTCTGTGGCTATTCAGGTCAATCCTCGGGATTTTGCTCAAATCGGAAACCTATTCAGGGAAAAACCATACTTATTGTCAAGGCAAAATATAGATATTCATATTGTCTTGGAAAAAGGGGTGAGTTTAATACTCATTTTTTCTCAAGTGTCATTGACAGGAAATTATTATAGATTATAATGGATTGTATTATCAATTATTATACAGGTGTGCCCACTTATAGATTATACAACAATTTTGTCCAATCAGGTGACATTGTCAATTTGATCCTCAATAGCACCTTCGTATAAAAGGAAATGCAACTTTAAAGATTGATAATTCTTTTCTTTAAAGTTATTCATAAAATATAATATACAGTGACATGCTATTTTCCAATATATTTTAATGTTAATGTTAATAAATAATAAACCAAATTTAAAAAAAATAATTTTATCTTGTTATTATCATGACATATTTTTTCATTATCTTTTAGGAGTATTACCCTGTCAATTATTTGCGTAATGTTGCATTTAACCACTCCAGAACGGATTATGTATTTCTTGCTGATGTGGATTTTGTGCCAAGTATTGGACTCCGCCAAAATTTGATAAAAAGAATAAAGGACGGTGCTTTAACAAATAAACAGGTAGGTCAATCCAGCTCTTATCTATATAAGTCTTGACATCGAGTTTGAACTTTGAAATAAGTAAATCTTAAAAGATATATAAAACTTATTTTCATTTGCATAGAACAAAGAAAATTAAGATGGAATAAAATTACGCTTCTTAAAAAGTTAGTGATAAATCAATATGAAGTTTAAAATAATCTTTGATTTTATTATGTAGATTCTAGTTGTTCCAGCCTTTCAATTCCTACATGCACCAGTTAAATCATATCCTAGATCTAAAAAAGAATTACTCAAACTTTGGAGTAAAAAGAAGATTCTACCTTTCCAGTAAGTATGGGTTATTTATCACTAGTCATTCTGGGTGTATACCCATGTAGTTATTCCCCTATTCTGATAGTACCGGTAATCTGTTCATTTATTTGAGAAATTAGGTGTATTAAATGAAGTAATTTGTTATTATAGCTGAATCTGAGAGCAATCTTTTTAATCTTATTACTCTTGGACTGAATCAACAGCTTAATTGACAGCTTAATTGACAGCTTAATTAAGGTTTTGTGATTTTTAACCCCTGATTTGTTTTCAGTTGGTATTTTCGCTATGGACACAGACAGACCGACTTTGGGAGATGGAAAAAAGAGACCCACAAGTACTTGGTATGCTGTTTTATACAATCCTAAAATATGTAAACAGTTGTTTATTGGTTCCATCAAATATGTATTTCATAAAACCTAGCTCCAGATATTCAGATAGGTGACCTTGTTCCACAAAAGATTCAGATATTCAGATAGGTGACCTTGTCCCACAAAAGATTCAGATAATAAAATAAGTGACCTTGTTACACAAAAGATTCAGATAGGTGACATAGTTCAACAAAAGATAAAGATATTCAGACTTTATTCTACATATCTTCAGACACATGACCCTATTTTACCAAAAAAAAAAAAAGAATCTGATAAATTGAGATATTTGTTTGCTGTTGTTTATGAATATATCATACCTTTTTATCTTTATCAGATAAAATGGGAAGATGGATTTGAACCATACATTGTTGGAAACAGAACAACGCTACCAAGATACTCAGAGAAGTTTTTGGGTCGCATACGAAACAAAACTTCTCATATAACTGAACTACATCTCTTAGGGTGAGCATGGATTTGCTCATTTGTAATGTCAACTTTCACAAGATATACTTATTCCCATAAAAAAAAAGAAAACAAGACAAAATAAACAACATTTACCTTAATATATCAAGAATAGAAACTACTCACTTAAGACAGACCTCATTTTAAAAATATAATCTTTTAATATTTTTTTTTTCAGATATAATTTTATGGCTCTTCCAGATGTATTTACAATACATTACCCACATAAAAGCTCCAAAAATACATACTATTATTGGTAAGTTTTACAATTCTGCCTATATCCAGTATTCATAATATAAATTTAAGCACCAAAACATCAGAGTCAGCTAACATGTTTACTTTTTCATGTGAATCTATCACCTATTCATTATTGAACCATGATTATGAATTTCAATATTACAGGTGCTCTCAAACTACATATGCCTCTTTCAAGAAACACCTTAAAACCAAGCATAAACATAAACATCGGTGAAATATTGACAACATGTGATGCTAATTTGCATAGTTCATGGAATAAATCTTTATATTTTGAGACTGGCTTGGAAATGAGAACCATTCAAGTTTGTATATCATAACATTTTCTTTACTCCAAATTTTGTATACCATGTATACCATGTATACCTATGGAGGACATAAAAGAGTCGGAGCCAAATATCCATTTGTTCATCCCCATGAGACCAAAAGGAGCAAGACATTAGCTGAGTGCGAGTCATGTGACCGTCATGTGATCATCCTGTGGTTTGCACGTACATGTCTGATCACATGTATCACTCCCTATAATAAACAGATGAATTTAATCTTCCAATATAGTTGAAAAAGAAGTGATGGTGGTTTTTTATAATGATGGTTCTGTGGCCTTTAATTGCAAGTTGTAGTCAAAAATAAAATCTCTGAAATGTATCAAATTATTAGTTTAATATTCATAATTTATTCAGTTGATATTTGAAACTTGATAGGTTTAAACATAGTAGTAAATCTCAGAGTATATTTATTCCAATATATGTATCACTTTGTAATGAGGATAAAATTATTGACTTTGATTGATGATTTATTTTGGATCATTTGCTTTAAAAATTCATTTAATTAATTAAGATTCCACATTTCCTACCAACAGATATCGCATGTGTTGCTTAAGTAAAAGGAAAACTGCCACCTGGTGTATTCTTTTACTATATATGAATTTCCTCCTGTCTTCAAAGAAATCTCAAATGAAATTAAATCAGATGTTTCTTTCAATCTTTCATAAATCTGATAACTTTTCATTCAGTTTTGATAACCATTATCCAATTACTGAGAAAGACTCATGAATACTTTTCAGATTTTGAAAATTTTATATTTTGCGTAGATCATTTTCCTGTTTATTTTAATGAGTGAGCGAGGGGAAAAACAAATATGATAGAAATTCTAAGTATATACATTTATCAAATGTTCATATTACTCGCACAATATTATACAATGTTATTTTTAAATGCACAAATATTGAATGATTAAATAACTTAATTGTTTATAACTAAATTAGCAAAATTATTTATTGAAATAGTGTCTCTCAAACGCCCTTGGTTAAATACTGTTGTGAAAATTAATTGAAACATCCAATATTATCTTGTTGGTTGGTATAGCAAAAATTGAAGAAATATTAAATTTCAGAGTATGCAAAACATTTTTTCTAAAATGTCTAGAAATCTACTAATCATTTTTGCCTTTTAAATTCAAAGTTCTATACCCCATAATAGGTTGTCTTGGTTATGTCTGGCATTTACATAATTATAAATACAATCATAAATATTCATATGTAATTAGCTGTGCTCATTGTCAGTTTAAATTTCTTTAATTTCTCTGAATCTGTAGTTTTTGGCAATTGGTATGTAAGATGTTGCATTTTTAAGGGGACTAATTTATATTCCATTTAGCTCAGATGTTTTTTTTTTCATTTTTCAGGATTTAAAAAAATCGAATTTATCACTGAATTGTCAAGAAGGCTACCGTTTTGAATGACATGACAAATAAAAAATGGGGGAGCTTAATAAATGAAACAGTTAACAGTATTTCTTTATTTTATATGGATCTTTATTTCCTCTAAAACAAGATTATTTTTTAACATACTTCAATAATACCTTCACAATGAACACAGCTGATTTTCTTCAACCAGAAGTAGTTTATCATTCAATCTTAATTTTAAGCACTCCTAATTTAAAGGTAGGTCAGTAGGCCAGTGCCTCATCAAAGTACACAGCCCAACTCCCATAACCAGCAGCAGTTGATCACAAGAGCTATCAGTGGCTATATTTAGCAGATAAATAGGTCAATAGGTCACAAATCTTGAATCCTTAACTAAAATAGGAGATGAAATATCACAAAATGTCAGGTTTTTAGCAACATTTTCATGTCTGTGATCTTGAAATTGTTGGCCTTCATGGGATGCATGCAGGGTAAAATTTTGTGCATGTAACTTTAATTGCTAAAAAGATATACCAAATGTCTTTAGTTGACAAACGCACACATTTAGCACAGGCTGCTAAAGTTAATTTTCACTGCTTGAGTAGACCACGCTGCCACCTGGTTTGTTAAAATCTTTCACGAGTGGCAGAACTTAGAACTTTAGACTTGCAAGCTTGACTCGCAGTTACCGGTATTAAAGAATTTGATTAATGTGTCATTTGACTGAGTATTTATATTCTTAAGATGCCAACATTTTTCTTGATGTGCATTTGTTGCCAAGATATGAATGTATTCCTTTCACAACATACAGAATGGTAGTCATAGTATCAGCTGTCATCTCTACAAACATTTCCCAGCATGCATTGTACATGACACAAGAGACACCTGGGGGATAACAAATGTTGAAACTCAAGCAGTGAGAATAAAGGATAATCCTGTCAATTTAAAGTGTTACATTTTCTTATCAAGTTTGGTGCATTTTTCTGGAAAACAAGTGTTTATGAATCAGCATTTTAACAATAGTTATCATAAATTTAATACTAGGAAAACAGACTGACCTTGGAACATTTTGAATCAACTCAATGACTGGAGTTTAGAATTTTTTTTGTTCCCACTAAAAAAAAAGAAGTTCAGCAGCAATGTGAAACAATACTTTTTTGTCTTGGCCTTATGTACCAATATCTATATACACCAATACCATTTGGGAGAAATGAATAATCTCGGGATATTTTGATTCACCTCAATGACTGGAGTTTTGAATAAAAAAAGTTGCAAAAAATTCAGGATAAGTTAATCATATTGAATATATGGTAAATCCACTTTGCATGATTTGTTGTAGAACTTGTTTGGAATGGATCTAGTAAACTGAATATAAAAGTAAGAAAAATATTAAGTTATCAAATACTTTAAATTAAATGTGAATAATAATGATAATAATTATAATAATAAAAAAATTCACGCTGACACCAGACAAGTCTGTTCATGTGATGTAATACTGGGAGCAATAAAATACTTTACAAATCACCACAGTGTGTTTTAACTTGAGTTAATAATTAATTTGAATAAGTGAATATCAAATGTGAATATAAATTGTACTAATAAACCAATCATCACAGATTATTGTTTTATCAATAATATAAAGTGTTTGGTCTGTCCTGATCTGGTTCTTACTCAGCTTTGGGTGCAGACTGTCTTGGTTGGTATTTGGGTGTTTTTTTCACGTGTCCATGCTCCACCATGCTGTAACACATATCCAGAACAGAGTCCTTCATATCCAGAGGGGAAATTCCCAGAGTTTCCTTCATTCTGGTGTTGTCAAATTTGGTCACTTTACCAATAGATGGCAGCACCAGTTTAATGGAACTGTCAATCAAACTGTTCAACCAGATGAAAAATTTGGGCACAGTTCTTGTAGGAATGCTGTATCCTTGTGACCTGAATTCTTCATCAATAATATGTGCGATATCCGCCATCCACATGTTTCCTGTGGAAGCAATATGGCGATTCCCTGCAGCTTCCGGGATCTTCATGGCGGCGATGTGGGCACGCGCTACGTCTCTCACGTCCACTACGGCAAAGTTCAGTTTAGGCAGCGCTGGCATGGTGTGCTCCATCATTCGTTTGATTATCTCCATACTGGTGGTGAAAGTATCAATCAGCACCGGCCCAATAACATAACATGGGTTGATGGTTGTCAACTCAAACTTTTCTTTCTCGGGGAGCTCCTCGACAAAATCCCAGGCAGCTCTTTCTGCTAGGGTCTTACTTTTTCCATATGGTATCAGGTCTTTGTCCTCCAGGTCAGTCCAGTCCTTTTCTGTGTAATCCTGCTTGCTTCCATTGAATCCGCCAGATATGGATATCGCAGAGCTGGTCAGCACCACCCTCTTGACGCCCCCGGCAGCTCTCACCGCCTTCAGCACCGACAGAGTGCCGTCCACTGCGGGACGAATCAGCTCATCTTCATCTTCGGGATTCTGGGCCGGGAACGGACTGGCCATGTGGATGACATAGGTGCAGCCTTGCACCGCTTCCAACCATCCTTCTTCTTTGGTCAAATCTGCTTCCACCAACTCAACCGGAACTCTGGCTTCTTTACACAGGTCGCGGATCGGTTGGCATTTTTTGTCGTTTTTGGTGGATCTCACCGTTCCCCTGACTCTGTATCCCAGCCACTGCAGCTGTTGGACCACATGGGTGGCTATGTACCCTGAGGCCCCAGTCACCAATATCAGCGGATCACCTTCTGGGATGTCACCGACTTTGGTTGATTCTGCCATTATTCTACATAAATATATAAACAAATAAATATAATGATATTTGTATTGAATTTCAAAATCTGTGTACATTGATCTGAAATGTGCGCAGTATCTGTTTTAACTATTTCAGCTCTTTAATAAAACAAGTCACTAATTGGAGAATAATTTGGACTAGATTGTTTAAATAATATATATATCTTCTATCCGATCAAACCATTGATGTCACTAATAAAATCACTCATTGGAGAATAATTTGGACTAGATTAGCATCTCCTGTCAGTTCAGACTAATAATGTATGATTGCCAAAATATGAAACAAGACACTTTATTTTAAGCTTGAATACACAGCAAAACAAAACATTAATCTTATTCTTACCTTGAAATGAGGATTATGATATGTCTAAAATTTTATTTCCCTGCTGGTCAATCCTAGTAAAATATAAAATGAAAAGCTTTTTAGAGTACAAATATTCCTAAAACACATGCACTTTGATCAAAGTGGACATTAGTAATGTCCTAAATAATGGTCTGAATATATGTCCTACTTTTTTCACAAATGGTTTCTTCCAAACACCTGAGCATGATTAGGAAAAACTCATACATGTTTTGTTCCTTATGTGAAGTATTTAAACTATAATATAGATAACATATTCCATTGTCACACTGTCTTGTCTCCAACCCAAATCTATTTCTTTTTGCTAAATCATTGTCACATGATATCAATGGTGATAAACTAATTTGTTTTTAACATAGCAAAGTACACACACACACACATAAATATATACATGTATATATAGTCAAAAACGTGACAAAATTTAATATTATCTTTCTTGAACATGCAAGCATATATTTTAAAACAGATCATGATTATAATTTTATGTAAAAAAGAGAACTTATATATATATCTCTGATCCCACATTTTCTCTATTCAAAGTTCTCATTAACCCCTAACGGACAGGAAGGACGGTAACGTCCATCACTGGTTATGGACAGAAGGGACGTTGACGTCCCCATTGTTCTGGCTTAATGACATCATTTTGTAACATTCTGAAGGGCTCAAACTTGTTACAATGTAATCATGAAAATTACATCAGGCAGCTTGTGTCATGGACTTTTGACCCCAGTACATTGATGAAAATATTAAATAACCATGGTTACAAATTTTGTTGATTTAGCATTCAGATACACTTGTCCACTAGTCTGTTAGGGGTTAAAGTTGTGTATCTTTAACAGTCTTTAAAGGTATTAACAGATTAATCCTATAATTTGGTGTATTGAAAGCTTATCCACATATAAACATCATGACAAATTTAAGTTATACATAAAGATATAAAATAAATTGCTCTAAGACAAAGAAGTTGCACTCCTAGCAGACGTCTGTCTCAGCCATCAGCTGCATGTGACAGTTAAACATGGGTAGCATGAACCTTTCTTGACCTCAATTGAGGCTCAAAGTAGGGTAGCACTGTTTGACGTCATTCTGGCACTGTTCAAAGGGCAACACATTTCATGACGCCATTTTATCTTTCAGAGATAACTGATGCATCAATCAAAAAGTTAATAGACATGAAAGACAAATGCAATATGTGAATTTTAACATTTTTTTGTTGTTGAAAAATTGGTGCTTAATTCCTTTAATTTAAAATTATTCTTTTATAATTAATTCAAGGTTTCTGTCTAATGCTTTTACTGCCAGGAGACCTGGTTAGTTCATGGTTACTTTCCAAACAACAGTTTTCCCGAATAGTATGGAGATCTCTGAAGTTTATTCTGGCTGAAACAGATTACCACTGCAATTTCATTGCTAGATTATTCTGAAAAATGAACACAGTCTGATACGTTTGCTTCAGGGAGAATTAGCAAGAAGACCATTTCAAGACGAGACATCAAACATAGACTAAAGTCACAAGAGCTGTGCTGACCATTTTCATTTTGGACTTGTAACTCATATTTTGGTGTAAATCCTCATGTTGATCCATATATACAATTTCAGCTTACAGTCTACGATAACAGAACTGCGGACAAAAACAGAGTTGCGTTTCACTTTATCAATTGATTGCCGATGTTTATCACACCATTTGACATTGTTGGCACATGCAGGTGTCATAGAATGACCTGATTTGAATATTTTCGACAGTACAGATGTACTTTAAAGGCTTTGAAAACGGAACCGCAGCTCTGTTGTCGTCCGCAGGTCAATTGTCGTCGGCTGTAAACTGATTAAACCCGACCCCCAGCAATAACTGCTGTGTACATTTTGCCTGTCTTAGGGAGTACAGCTGACGACAACAGAGCTCCGAATCCATTTCGAAATTCTTTCAAGTGCATCTGCACTTTGAAAGTTATGTTCTCATCATATTGTTGTAAGACATGTACATGTGCCAACAACGTCAAATGGTCTGATAAACATCAGCATTCAATTGGTTAGCTGAAGTGGGTAACCCTGTTGTTTTATTTACTGTAATGTTCAGTGAATTTGCCTTTTGTGTTTTTTTCGGGGATGGCTGCAAAAAAAAAATACCCCTGACAACTCTAAAATATGTTAAGTGCTGATAAAAGATGGCAGGAAGAAATCCACAGCTTATTGGGAAAAGCAAGTTATCTGTCAAAATATTTTGGGAGTTGATGCCATGACATTAGTTTAAGAGAAACGGCATTTGGTCCTCCTTGTTTCTTTTTGGCAGGGCTGGTCGGAGCAATATGACCGTTTCAGTGTCACCCCATTCACCCATGACGAGATTCCAAACCACACACCTAGTGTGATATTCTCCTTACAGATATGGATTCACAAATATAAAAGTTGATTTTCTGGCAATTTATACAAATAAATTGGTATATTTATATTTTATAAAAGATCACGTGAGCTTGAATACCAGCCGAAAATGAAAAATTTCTCAGTGCAGAAGACAAGACTTGTTGATGTGAGTGCCATCTTGTGTCATGTGATAAAGGTACTTGAGGTGCAGACGGGGTTTCAGCAAACTTTCACAAATCAAGTGGATATTCACATCTGCTTGAATTCTCCAACCAAAAATGTTATTATGAAGTATTCTTTGTTCAAATGTCATCTGGGGAAAAAGCAAGCCTTTATTTCATGTTGGTCAGCATTTCTGACAGAATAGTGTTTTACATGTGCAACCAACTTAGGGCCTCTTCAGAGTCTTCTTGATCTACTTACGATGCAGCCAATCTTGACACACACTCCAAACACCTACGAACGCTGATCAGTGGATGGGATTCACTGCCTCTGAAGTGCAACCCCAAATAACTTCTGCAAATGAATTAATTCAGACATGAAACTCGCCAGGAAGCAAGATTAGATGTGTAAGACTTTTGAAATGTCTTAATGATAAGTGTAGAGTGTGTGTGCCTTCCACACTGAGGTCGCGACACTGAGAAACGGCATTTGGTCCTCCTTGTTCTCTTCTAGCTGGGCTGGTCGGAGCAATATGACCGTTTCAGTGTCATCCCATTCACGCATGAAGAGATTCCAAACCACCCATCTAGTGTGGTATTCTCCGGACAAATATGACCTCACAAATAAAAAAGTTGATTTTCTGCTACTTAAAATTATTCACCTGGTATATTTGTATCTTTGTTTACGATTGTGGGAGCTCGATACAACTAAACTTCTGACAGAATACTGGTTTACATTGCAACCAACTTGGGGCCTTTCCTTGACCTACTTACGATACAGCCAATCGTAGGTGTTAGGACGCACACTCCAAACACCTACGACGGCTCATAAGGGGGAGGAATTCACTGCCTCTGAAGTGTAACCCTAAATAACTTCTGCAAATGAATTAATTTGGATCCAAAACTTTCAAGAAAGCAAGATTAAATGTGTAAGATATTTGCAATAGGCCGATTGCGGGTTACCATCTTGTTTTTTTTAATGATTAGATTTTAGAGAGTTTTTTGTGCACTTCCGATTGTAATTGTGCAGTTCCGGCGTGTTGTTTTCAATGGGGCAATATGGCGACCCGCAATCGGCCTATACCTTAATAACAAGTGTACGGTGTGTGTGCCCATAGAGAAAATATAGATACTTTCTCTATGGTGTGCCTTCCACACTGAGGTCGCGACACTGTGTCGCGACCTGTCTCTTCACGAGAGATAGGTATGAAAGGCCATCCCTGTCATTGAACAACCAATAAGAACACAGGGATTTCTGCTAACGCGCTCCCAAATCTTACTTACGCGCTACCTCTCAGCCAATCAGATTGCAGTATTAATTTCGAGCGCGCTCGAAATATTTTCGGTCGCGCTGGGCAGAGCCAATCAGATTGTGTTTTACAGACATGAGAAATGACATCAGCAATGTAAATAAACAACAACACGTGTTAATTGACACTCAAAATCTGAAGATAGGGCTAACAACCGTCAATCACGTAACTGTGTTTACCTTGTGCACAACTTCAAGACAACTTCACTCCAGGTTAAATTATCATTTATTGACGAAGGTTTGATCATTTGTATATATCAGATATATGATATTCAGTGGAAAGAAATGTGCATCTCGTAGCCTCACGCAACCGTGTTTATGGCAAGAGGACTTCACTCCAAGTTAAATCATCTTTCTACTCCAATATTGACGATATAATGCCCTGTTTGATAGCCTCACGCAACTGGCTTTACCTTGCTGGTCTAGCGAGTCAAGGGTTGGGTCTTGGGTTTGTTATGTGACTGGTAAGATCTACAAAATCATCTGAGGTTTGAGGATATTTGTGAAAATTCAATAATTTTGATATAGATACAGTCAATTGATATCATGGGGTATACTATGTGACAAGCCATGTTTGAAAAGATAATGCACAATTGATAATTATTTTATTTTTATTTTCTTATATTTTCATTAAAAGCACCAGTAGAGACCATTCTGCCAGATTACTGAGAATATGGAGCCTGACAGCTGAGACGGTGGCATCTGACATCTAAGGACATGGAAGCCTCATGGCAATGAACTTGGGGCCAATGTTTGACATAAGACTGGTAGGTTATGCATTATGAGCATGATGAGTCTGGTGTTTGAAAATATGACTGGTAATGAGTCTGGTGTATAATTACTTCAAATTGGCAAAATTGTCAGGTCGTGAATAATGTCACTGGTGTTTGGCATGTGACTGTATTTTGGTAGGGAGGGTTGTTTATTGTGGTAGGGTGGGATGTGTATTGTGGTAGGGTGGGATGCACATTGTGGTAGGATCGGATGCATATTGTGGTAGTGTGGGATGTGTATTGTGGTAGGGTGGGATGTGTATTGCGGTAGGGTGGGATGTGTATTGTGGTAGGATCGGATGCATATTGTGGTAGTGTGGGATGTGTATTGTGGTAGGGTGGGATGTGTATTGCGGTAGGGTGGGATGTGTATTGTGGTAGGGTGGGATGTGTATTGTGGTAGGGTGGGATGTGTATTGTGGTAGGGTGGGATGTGTATTGTGGTTAGTCATCTTTTTTATTCTAATCTATTTTACTGTAATCTTTTTCTAGCCTCACCAGCTAGTATGGACAAGTCAACACCATGCATCACTCATCATCACCAGCTCGTGTAGACAAGTCAACATGATATTTGATTTTTGTTACAAATCATCTTTTTTCAGACTTTATAATTGTGTATTGTTTGAAGAAATTATCAAGACAGTTAGAATTTTGGAGAAAAAAAAGAATATGAATAAAATAAAATGTTTTAAAGAAAATAATTCATAGATTTATGAAAACATGTAAAATATTTATAAATTTATCAACAAAACATGTATTAGCTGAGGTCTGAGGGGTACATACACTATAGAATTGGACCCTGTATGTGTGTGTGTTGATTTGTCTGTCAACAAAAATTTTTTTTTTAATGTTATGATAATTTTGAAGAAATTTGATAATTTTATGAATGTTTTCAAAAATATCACATTTCTTTAGAAATATCACATTTCTTTAGAAATAATAAATATTTTTGAAAACTCAAATTTCTTGAAAAACATATTTTGAAAATTATAAATTTTCTTCAACTATCTTGAAAATCATCAAATTTCTTAAAATTTGTCAAATTTCTTCCAGAGGGTAGGCTTGAATGTGTATTAAAGTAGGGTGCTGTGTATTAGGGTATACTTGGATGTGATTGTATTTATTTATTGTATTTAATTTTCAGATCAATAGTCTGACAATCGCAACCCAAACCAGGCAGCAAAGTCCATCCAGTGTGACAGCCAAGTTCATCCACCATGACAGCTTTGTAACAACCGGTGTAAACAAGTGGTCACCATGCCATGTGACTTGTTGGCACTGTATATTGAGTCTGGTACAGTCATGAATTATATTTTTGCATAATCTTTTTGTCCCCCGCATTCTTTGCAAAGCGAAAAGCGAGTACATTAAATTGAGCTCCGTCTGTCCATCTGTGTTAAATTACATGATACAGCCATTTACCTTTGATTTTGCACACAGGCACTCCTGAGAACCTTCCTCTGATCTGATTAGATAATGGCTGTGATTGGTCAATTTTGGTTAATTTATGCCAACTTGGCTTGTGTGCATGATACAGCCAGAAGAGTTTGACATTTAGATTAGAAATTGCACACATGCACTCCTGGGAACCTTTCCCCAATCTGATTTGGTTATGGCAGTGATTGGTTGGTTTTTGTTGCCATGCTGACCGTCCAAAGTGCGGGGAGTCAATGCTCTTATAAACATATTATGCTAAATAAGTGAAAAATAACTAGCACAGGCCAATTCAAAGATCGACAATTAAAAAAAAAACAATTTTCTTTTTTGTTTAAGCCAAATAACTCACTTAACTCACTGAACTTGATTTAATTTATTTGTCAATTTCTTTATCAAAATTGTTTTATTTTTCAGATTTTCAAATGTGTTGTGACATTGTGAAAAAGAATTTACAACAGTTACATTATGAGATGAGTAGTAACAACCAGTATCACTCATTGTAATAGTAACCAGCTAGTATGGACTGGTGGGCACCACGCATCACTCATCGTAACCAGCTAGTATGGACTGGTGGACACTAAGCACCACTCATCGTAACCAGCTAGTATGGACTGGTGGACACCAAGCATCGCTCATCGTAACCAGCTAGTATGGACTGGTGGACACCAAGCATCGCTCATCGTAACCAGCTAGTATGGACTGGTGGACACCAAGCATTGCTCATTGTAACCAGCTAGTATGGACTGGTGGGCACCAAGCATCACTCATATTAACCAGCTAGTATGGACTGGTGGACACCAAGCATTTTTTTAGAAATTTGAATTTTTTTTAGAAATTTGAATTTTTTTTAGAAATTTGAAAATTTTCAAGATATTTGTAAATTTTCTAGAAATTTGATTTTTTTTTTAGAAATCTGATTTTTTTTTAGAAATTTGAAAATTTTCTAGAAATTTGAAAATTTTCTAGAAATTTGTCACACAGGATTTACATGTTTTTTCCCAATCTCAAATTGCCACACCCATATATAAAGGTTTTCACCAGAGGTTAGCATAAATGTGGTTATGAATTACAGTTGCAAAATTTGCAACAAATGTTAATTGTTTAGAAATAAAGCAGCAGTGCACTTTTTATGATGAGGTAAATAATTGGTCAGGTAATTGTAATTGTCATGCCATGTATAATCTTAGATTTAAGGTGATAAGTCATGTATAATATGTAAATATATGTGATTATTACTTTCCATTATTTATTGAAAAAAGGTTATTCCATGCATAAGACGCCTCACTCTGTATATCACAAGTGGTTTAATACCATTTTAATATTATGTTTTTCAGGAAAACCTTGAACCACAGAATGGACATTGGTATTGCAGGATGAAAGGCAACAACCGTCTATTAAGGACTGACAGTGTGACAGTCATGAGCATGCCACATTTGTATTGACCTTAGATGGTCATATAGATTTTTAACATGGATGATCTGGATAGATTTTTCAAGATCAGATGTTACAGATAAAGGTCATTTATATAAAAAGTGTAAAATATTTGATCATTATCTCTTGGTAATGACCCTTTAAGAGCCCCTGTATTTCTTTTTGTTTTGCCACAAAATCTAATAGTTGCCCCAATTATCTGACAGTTCCTTATTACTGTTCATGTGCCCAGTGTACAATTCAGAGTCCAACCCTTTTTTATTTTTTGATTGATATCTTTCCAGGCAAATTAATTAGCTCATGATATCAAATTTCAATTGAGAAAGTGCCATTGTCAGAAAATAGGTCTTTAAAATAGAATAATATGTGGAAAGCAATTGACAAATAATTATTTATTTAACATTATCTATTAATTGAATGAAATTAATTGGTAGTAATATATACATATCAGTAATTTTATATACGAGTCAAGATCATAACACCAAAAATATGATTAAATGCATAACCAATGTAAAGAATAAAGTGTATTATGACTTCATATTTAAATATAGAAATTTTATTTCTGTAATAACATGCATATTATAAACATTAAGAAAATGCACTACTACATCCATACAAATATATGAAAGATATCCTAATCTCATGAAATAATTCAGTTTTTCACACTCAGCAAATAGAAATATAGAAATATTGCATTTTTTATTTTCATTTATTTCAAATCAAATGTTATTTTTGTTTATTTTAAATGATGACATAACATTTTATAAGTCAAGTTATTTCTGATGGCATATATATTCAAATCTAACAGTACAAGATCTCTTGCACACAACATACGGTACTACCATAGTTGGCTTGAATTGCCTGACTGAGCTATCTTTACAATTTGTCACAAACCAGTTGTTGTATTGTAGTATACAGGCAATTCCTAATTTGTGAATTATAAAATAAATTATTGAACTCTTTATTTGACAAAAGATAAAGGACATAAAACACTGGAATAATATTGATATGTGTCTTATTATTTATTTGCATTTTTTAAGGACTAATTGACAAGTTTGACACAGAAAATTTACATTTTTGATACCTGCATCTAGATGTCCTGTATATGATGGCAAGATGTCACGTCCTGTATATGATGGCAAGAAGTCACATCCTGTATATGATGACAAGATGTCACGTCCCGTATATGATGACAAGATGTCACATCCCGTATATGATGACAAGATGTCACGTCCCGTATATGATGGCAAGATGTCACGTCCCGTATATGATGGCAAGATGTCACGTCCTGTATATGATGGCAAGATGTCATGTCCTGTATATGATGGCAAGATGTCACGTCCCGTATATGATGGCAAGATGTCACGTCCTGTATATGATGGCAAGATGTCACGTCCCGTATATGATGGCAAGATGTCACGTCCTGTATATGATGGCAAGATGTCACGCCCCGTATATGATGGCAAGATGTCACGTCCCGTATATGATGGCAAGATGTCACGTCCCGTATATGATGGCAAGATGTCATGTCCTGTATATGATGGCAAGATGTCACGTCATGTATATGATGGCAAGAAGTCACATCCTGTATATGATGGCAAGATGTCACGCCCTGTATATGATGGCAAGATGTCACGTCCCGTATATGATGGCAAGATGTCACGTCCCGTATATGATGGCAAGATGTCACGTCCTGTATATGATGGCAAGATGTCACATATCCTGTATATGATGGCAAGATGTCACGTCCTGTATATGATGGCAAGATGTCACGCCCTGTATATGATGGCACAATGTTATGTTCTGTAATTGTGTAGAGAAGATAATGTGCGTGAACATGTGCCATGGCGGAATCTTATTGTGGTGGATGGGTCTCAAGTTCATGATACCCAAGATGTGCCAACCTGACAAATCCTATTCCAAGTTGTAAATGCTGAAAGAAACAAATGCATAAGTATAAATACTAATACATGTTTTGTTCATAATATTTAAAATATTTTACATGTTTTGTTCATAAATCTATGAATCATTTTCATTAAAACATTTTATTCAAATTCTGTCTTTTTCCTTTTTTCCTAAATGCAAAATCCAAAATGCAAGATTTGTTTTTCAAACAGTACACAATTATAAAATGTGAAAAAGATGATTTTTTACAAAAATCAATAATCAAGGTCACATTATCCCAAAATGATTCAAGGTCACATGATCCCAAAATGATTCAATAAAATTACAGTTCTCATTTCAGGGTAACTCCTACTATTACATGAGTATTGCTGGTCAAAGCATTCTGCAAAATTGTTGAAATAGTTGAAAATTGAAAATTGACAATATGGAATAATGAATGAGAAATAAACTTGATTGGTGCCGGGGGTTAACTTATTATATTATACCTGGTGTTGGCTTGTCCACACTAGCTGTTGTTGCACCACAACAAAGTTTATGATTATCTCACAATAGGGGCCCATAATTGGCTGTAAGCTCAATTCTGCAATCGAGAGAAATCAAATTTTAGTCAATGATATGAATAGATCAACCACAATGTTACATTTCACTTTAAATGCTCACACAGAGGAATTGTACACATTACACATGGCCTTCCAGTCTCACATCAAACCTAAGACTCATTATACATGACCTACCAGTCTCACATCAAACACCAGATAGTTTACACTCCACTGTTTATTTTAACCCTTCAATTGTTCAAAAATTGTAGACTAATTCCATATTTGTTAACATAAAATAAAATATAAAGACAACATTCTATTGGACTATTTATGTAAAATACAAATATTCATACTAAATTTATTTATAGCTTTTCAAATGTTTGTTTGATTTATTATTTTTTTCGAAAATTAAGTTGAGAACTCATTTATCCCAGTCTACCCCAATATACATCCCAGTCTACCCTAAAATACATCCCAGTCAATATATATCCCAGTCAATATACATCCCAGTCAATATACATCCCAGTCTACCCCAATATACATCCCAGTCAATATATATCCCAGTCTACCCCAATATAAATCCCAGTCAATATACATCCCAGCTGCAGTCTCATTGTACATGGCCTACATGGGGTCATCCGAGTTGATAGAAAGGGAATGATTACATAAATTTTAAATGATCTATAGCTAACTACAAGTTACCGGCTGGTGATGATAAGTAATGCATGGTGTGTACCTGTCCATACCAGGTGGTGACGATAAGCGATGCATGGTGTGTACCTGTCCATACCAGGTGGTGATGATAAGTAATGCATGGTGTGTACCTGTCCATACCAGCTGGTGATGATAAGCGATGCATTGCGTCTACCTGTCCATATCAGCTGGTGATGATAAGCGATGCATGGTGTCTACCTGTCCATATCAGCTGGTGACGATAAGCGATGCATGGTGTCTACCTGTCCATATCAGCTGGTGACAATAAGCGATGCATGGTGTCTACCTGTCTATATCAGCTGGATGGTCTCTGCTGTCAGGCTTGATGGTCTCTGCTGTCAGGCTTGATGGTCTCTGTGCTGTCAGGCTTGATGGTCTCTGTGCTGTCAGGCTTGATGATCTCTGCTGTCAGGCTTGATGGTCTCTGCTGTCAGGCTTGATGGTCTCTGTTCTGTCAGGCTTGATGGTCTCTGTGCTGTCAGGCTTAATTGATGATCTCTGCTGTCAGGCTTGATGGTCTCTGCTGTCAGGCTTGATGGTCTCTGCTGTCAGGCTTGATGGTATCACCTCAGTGTCAGGCTGGATGATAAATTGACAACTTTTATAAAGATTGTCAGTGTGCATAATAGACTGTGTAGTACTCTCTCCACGAAATATTTGATCATGGTGAGGAAACATATGTGTATTCCAGTGTAACTTCATCTGACACAAAGAAGACATCTAGAGTTTATAATTAAATTAGGTGTGTAACAAGTTGATCGGTAATGTATCGGGAAACTTCTATGCTTCAGTCATGGAGTAAAGAGAGATTACTCCATGCTTCAGTGTTGTTAGATTTTGTCAGAATGTTACAGATTGTGAGTGTCATGGTCCGAATTGTTTTTTTGCAAACGTGGAAAATATGCTGTTATGAGTAGGTCTAGCACTTTTATTTTGGGAGTGGATATGATATGACAACAATACTTACCATTTTTAATATGATTTCCTGACAATTCAGATGCTAACGTTTGATAACTTACCTTCTGTATATACAGTATTTATGGAATGGATGACACGTGTTGATGTTTATTTACATTGCTGATGTCATTTCTCAGGTCTGTAAAACACAATCTGATTGGTTCTGCCCAGCGCGACCGAAATTTTTTCGAGCGCGCTCGAAATTAATACTGCAATCTGATTGGCTGAGAAGTAGCGCGTAAGCAGGATTTGGTAGCGCGTAAGTAAGATTTGGGAGCGCGTAAGCAGAAATCCCCGTGTTCTTATTGGTTGTTCAATGACAGGGATGGCCTTTCATAGATAGGGGACACCGCACAACCCGACGTAGCCTCCAGAGCTCTGCTCGCGCAAGTCGGGGTTCCACAACTACCATGACATGGTTATCTACCAAGTGCAATCATGTGTGATTCCACTGATGGTCACAGATGATCGGGAATTCTCAGTTCGATCCTGAGATTAAATTACTATCATCTTGCACATTGCTCTAGTAAAAAGAGAATAAAACACAACTTACAATATTTGGTAATGTTCCGTGACTGTCTTGGAGTTTTAAGTACCACGAACCTGGGGTGTGGCTGAATATTTCATTTGACTCCACCTGACTCAGTGACTTCCTGCACAACGTTTTGTGTTTTTAACAGAGGAGAAAGCTTGGCATGCCATCTAGCGGAAATCGTCTCACTTGGGTGAGAACAGTAGTGTCCTCTGGCGGAGTTTAGCAATATTCTATTCTTCAGGTACCACATCTGCTTTATCGTGTAATCAAGAGTTTTTAAAGTGCTGGTTGCAAAAAAATAAAATAAAAATAAATAAAAAAATAAAATTAATAAATGAATTAAAAAATATAAATAAAAACAATTCATGCTCAAGGTTTGCCGCATGGTAGGAGCTTGGAATAATTATAATCATAATTACTCCAAGGTTGGAGGTAAACTTACTCGAAATTTATAAATCTCGTTTTATGTATATTAATTTATGAGTACTTCAAATGACCCCGAATGACCACGTATAGAATGTGTCGTACCCAGGCCTCAAAACTATTTTGCTTGTCAACCTAGCAGCAGATTTTGGCAGAAACCGCCAGCTTTCTACGTTGATTTAAAACATGGGGTATACACGATTGGAACCCGTCAGCACAGGCTGGCAAAATCCGCTGACCTGTCTGCCCATGCACAATCGTGTGCAAAGTGGCATTTTCCACTGGACCAATTCTATGTCCTCACCACGTTATAAGCACGTCGTAACAAAACATTGTGAGACAAAGTGTTGAAAACATTGTGAGCATGGAGGAGGGCAATATTGTTATCAGGTCTAACCGCAACGTTAACGTTATGGAGGTCCTATATGCTCAGGACATAGAAACAACCTAGAGATGACTCCGGGGAGATGATCAAACCTTCCATCTACATACTATCAGAGATATTTAAATGTCTCTGATACTATATGCATACTCACAATGTTGTTTCAACGAAGTGTATTACATGGATGCACATCAAATGGATGAATTTTATTTGCATTTAGAACCAGGAAAGTGTTTTTCACCAAGTCGTTTGCTCCTGATATATTATATGTTCAGACCAAGTTTGTTGTCTTGATATCAAATCGTCATTTATTTACAAATATCCCACTGGATCATATATAAATAGGAAAGAGTATCTTATCGATTATTTTGTCAGAAAGTAGTATTTTGAGATCAGATGTTCACATTTGCAAACAAGATGCAAACAAGGATGTTTATACCTCCATAAAATTTCTGAAATACGTTGATTTTTATCTGTTCCTTATTGAGTTGAAAAAGTTGGCCATTCATACGAATATATATTATGCCATCTGAAAAACCAGTCTCACTTGTTTGAAAAATCCAACGTTATTTATCATCCTTTATTTTGGAAAGCATGGGAATGATGTGCAGTCTAAAACCATGTACTTTTGGCTAATATCAGGGGAATTAAAAATACCAGGGGTATCTAAAATTATGTACTTTTGGCTAATATCAGGGGAATTCAAAATATAAGGGGTATCCAAAACCATGTACTTTTCGCTAATATCAGGGGTATTCAAAACCATGTACGTTTAGCTATTATCAGGGGTATCCAAAACCTTGTACTTAAAATAATACAAGGGGCACCCAAAACCATGCAATTTTGGCTAATATCAGAGGTATCCAAAACCACATACATTTGACGAGCGTGAAGTTCTTTTGATATTTGATATTTGATATTTGACGTTTTTTTTCAAAAGGTGTCAACAAGTATGTATTAGTGTAACCTTTTGGGACATGGTGAAAAAAGTTATGTAAAAGGATATATATCCTGTCAAAAACGGGTATATCCCTTTTCCGGTGACAAATGAGTTTTTCAGTATGATTAATGGCCTTCTCAACCTTGTAGCACAGTCTTAATCATTTATTATCAATATATTAATGGAGAATAACTGTATACACCTTCATACTCTTCTGGTAATTGGGTAGAAACGTTATGTAATAGGATATATATCCTGTAAAACATGGAAATATACCTTTATCTATGACAGTCACATTTTTTTGCATGTTAATGATTCCCAAGCATTGTTGCACAGTCTTCGCAATCATGGATATACTAATGGAGGGTTAGACATACTTGCTAGACATGTCTAGAACATATCCTGTGGCATTAGAATGCGAGGTAAATTATATGAGTAGGAGATATGGCCCTTTTCCCATGGCAAATGGAAAAAAGCTAATATAACACATTCCGGGGGATTTGGCACTGTCTTCGCAATCATGGATTAACTAATGGAGGGTTAGACATACTTGCTAGACATGTCTAGAACATATCCTGTGGCATTAGAATGCGAGGTAAATTATATGAGTAGGAGATATGGCCCTTTTCCCATGGCAAATGGAATAAGCTAATATGACACATTCCGGGGGATTTGGCACTGTCTTCGCAATCATGGATAAACTAATGGAGGGTTAGACATACTTGCTAGACATGTCTAGAACATATCCTGTGGCATTAGAATGCGAGGTAAATTATATGAGTAGGAGATATGGCCCTTTTCCCATGGCAAATGGAAAAAAGCTAATATAACACATTCCGGGGGATTTGGCACTGTCTTCGCAATCATGGATTAACTAATGGAGGGTTAGACATACTTGCTAGACATGTCTAGAACATATCCTGTGGCATTAGAATGCGAGGTAAATTATATGAGTAGGAGATATAGCCCTTTTCCCATGGCAAATGGAAAAAAGCTAATATAACACATTCCGGGGGATTTGGCGCTGTCTTCGCAATCATGGATAAACTAATGGAGGGTTAGACATACTTGCTAGACATGTCTAGAACATATCCTGTGGCATTAGAATGCGAGGTAAATTATATGAGTAGGAGATATGGCCCTTTTCCCATGGGATATAGAAAAAAGCTAATATAACACATTCCGGGGGATTTGGCGCTATCTTCGCAATCATGGATTAACTAATGGAGGGTTAGACATACTTGCTAGACATGTCTAGAACATATCCTGTGGCATTAGAATGCGAGGTAAATTATATGAGTAGGAGATATGGCCCTTTTCCCATGGCAAATGGAAAAAGCTACTATGACACATTCCGGGGGATTTGGCGCTGTCTTCGCAATCATGGATAAACTAATGGAGGGTTAGTCATACTAGCTAGACATGTCTAGAACATATCCTGTGGTATTAGAATGCGAGGTAAATTATATGAGTAGGAGATATGGCCCTTTTCCCATGGCAAATGGAAAAAAGCTAATATAACACATTCCGGGGGATTTGGCGCTGTCTTCGCAATCATGGATAAACTAATGAAGGGTTAGAAATACTTGCTAGACATGTCTAGAACATTACCTGTTGCATTAGAATGCAAGGTAAATTATATGAGTAGGAGATATGGCCCTTTTCCCCAGGCAAATGGAAAAAAGCTAATATAACACATTCTGGGGGATTTGGCACTGTCTTCGCAATCATGGATAAAGTAAAGGAGGGTTAGACATACTTGCTAGACATGTCTAGAACATATCCTATGGCATTAGAATGCGAGGTAAATTATATGAGTAGGAGATATGGCCCTATTGTCCTGGAAAATTGAAAAAAGCTAATATAACACATTCCGGGGGATTTGGCGCTGTCTTCGCAATCATGGATAAACTAATGGAGGGTTAGACATACTTGCTAGACATGTCTAGAACATATCCTGTGGCTTTAGAATGCGAGGTAAATTATATGAGTAGGAGATATGGCCCTTTTCCCATGGGATATAGAAAAAAGCTAATATAACACATTCCGGGGGATTTGGCGCTATCTTCGCAATCATGGATTAACTAATGGAGGGTTAGACATACTTGCTAGACATGTCTAGAACATATCCTGTGGCATTAGAATGCGAGGTAAATTATATGAGTAGGAGATATGGCCCTTTTCCCCAGGCAAATGGAAAAAAGCTAATATGACAAATTCCGGGGGATTTGGCGCTGTCTTTGCAATCATGGATTAACTAATGGAGGGTTAGACATACTTGCTAGACATGTCTAGAACATATCCTGTGGCATTAGAATGCGAGGTAAATTATATGAGTAGGAGATATGGCCCTTTTCCCATGGCAAATGGATAAAAGTTAATATAACACATTCCGGGGGATTTGGCGCTCTCTTCCCAATCATGGATAAACTAATGGAGGGTTAGACATACTTGCTAGACATGTCTAGAACATATCCTGTGGCATTAGAATGCGAGGTAAATTATATGAATAGGAGATATGCCCCTTTTCCCTTTTCCCCTGGCAAATGGAAAAAAGCTAATATAGCACATTCCGGGGGATTTGGCGCTGTCTTCGCAATCATGGATAAACTAATGGAGGGTTAGACATACTTGCTAGACATGTCTAGAACATATCCTGTGGCATTAGAATGCGAGGTAATTTATATGAGTAGGAGATATGGCCCTTTTCCCATGGCAAATGGAAAAAAGCTAATATGACACATTCCGGGGGATTTGGCGCTGTCTTCGCAATCATGGATAAACTAATGGAGGGTTAGACATACTTGCTAAACATGTCTAGAACATATCCTGTGGCACTAGAATGCGAGGTAAATTATATGAATAGGAGATATGGCCCTTTTCCCATGGCAAATGGAAAAAAGCTAATATAACACATTCCGGGGGATTTGGCGCTCTCTTCGCAATCATGGATAAACTAATGGAATGTTAGACATACTTGCTAGACATGTCTAGAACATATCCTGTGGCATTAGAATGCGAGGTAAATTATATGAGTAGGAGATATGGCCCTTTTCCCATGGCAAATGGAATAAGCTAATATGACACATTCCGGGGGATTTGGCGCTGTCTTCGCAATCATGGATAAACTAATGGAGGGTTAGACATACTTGCTAGACATGTCTAGAACATATCCTGTGGCATTAGAATGCAAGGTAAATTATATGAGTAGGAGATATGGCCCTTTTCCCCTGGGATATTGAAAAAAGTTAATATAACACATTCCGGGAGATTTGGCACTGTCTTCGCAATCATGGATAAACTAATGGAGGGTTAGTCATACTAGCTAGACATGTCTAGAACATATCCTGTGGCATTAGAATGCGAGGTAAATTATATGAGTAGGAGATATGGCCCTTTTCCCATGGCAAATGGAAAAAAGCTAATATAACACATTCCGGGGGATTTGGCGCTCTCTTCGCAATCATGGATAAACTAATGAAGGGTTAGAAATACTTGCTAGACATGTCTAGAACATGTCCTGTTGCATTAGAATGCAAGGTAAATTATATGAGTAGGAGATATGGCCCTTTTCCCCAGGCAAATGGAAAAAAGCTAATATAACACATTCCGGGGGATTTGGCACTGTCTTCGCAATCATGGATAAACTAATGGAGGGTTAGACATACTTGCTAGACATGTCTAGAACATATCCTGTGACACTAGAATGCGAGGTAAATTATATGAGTAGGAGATATGGCCCTTTTCCCCAGGCAAATGGAAAAAACCTAATATAACACATTCCGGGGGATTTGGCACTGTCTTCGCAATCATGGATAAAGTAAAGGAGGGTTAGACATACTTGCTAGACATGTCTAGAACATATCCTGTGGCATTAGAATGCGAGGTAAATTATATGAGTAGAAGATATGGCCCTTTTCCCATGGCAAATGGAAAAAGCTAAAATAACACATTCCGGGGGATTTGGCACTGTCTTTGCAATCATGGATATATTAATGGAGGGTTAGACATACTTGCTAGACATGTCTAGAACATATCCTGTGGCATAAGAATGCGAGGTAAATTATATGAGTAGGAGATATGGCCCTTTTCCCATGGCAAATGGATAAAAGTTAATATAACACATTCCGGGGGATTTGGCGTTCTCTTCCCAATCATGGATAAACTAATGGAGGGTTAGACATACTTGCTAGACATGTCTAGAACATATCCTGTGGCATTAGAATGCGAGGTAAATTATATGAATAGGAGATATGCCCCTTTTCCCTTTTCCCCTGGCAAATGGAAAAAAGCTAATATAGCACATTCCGGGGGATTTGGCGCTGTCTTCACAATCATGGATAAACTAATGGAGGGTTAGACATACTTGCTAGACATGTCTAGAACATATCCTGTAGCATTAGAATGCGAGGTAAATTATATGAGTAGGAGATATGGCCCTTTTCCCATGGCAAATGGAAAAAAGCTAATATAACACATTCCGGGGGATTTGGCACTGTCTTCGCAATCATGGATAAACTAATGGAGGGTTAGACATACTTGCTAGACATGTCTAGAACATATCCTGTGGCATTAGAATGCGAGGTAATTTATATGAGTAGGAGATATGGCCCTTTTCCCATGGCAAATGGAAAAAAGCTAATATGACACATTCCGGGGGATTTGGCGCTGTCTTCGCAATCATGGATAAACTAATGGAGGGTTAGACATACTTGCTAGACATGTCTAGAACATATCCTGTGGCACTAGAATGCGAGGTAAATTATATGAATAGGAGATATGGCCCTTTTCCCATGGCAAATGGAAAAAAGCTAATATAACACATTCCGGGGGATTTGGCGCTCTCTTCGCAATCATGGATAAACTAATGGAATGTTAGACATACTTGCTAGACATGTCTAGAACATATCCTGTGGCATTAGAATGCGAGGTAAATTATATGAGTAGGAGATATGGCCCTTTTCCCATGGCAAATGGAATAAGCTAATATGACACATTCCGGGGGATTTGGCGCTGTCTTCGCAATCATGGATAAACTAATGGAGGGTTAGACATACTTGCTAGACATGTCTAGAACATATCCTGTGGCATTAGAATGCAAGGTAAATTATATGAGTAGGAGATATGGCCCTTTTCCCCTGGGATATTGAAAAAAGTTAATATAACACATTCCGGGAGATTTGGCGCTGTCTTCGCAATCATGGATAAACTAATGGAGGGTTAGTCATACTAGCTAGACATGTCTAGAACATATCCTGTGGCATTAGAATGCGAGGTAAATTATATGAGTAGGAGATATGGCCCTTTTCCCATGGCAAATGGAAAAAAGCTAATATAACACATTCCGGGGGATTTGGCGCTCTCTTCGCAATCATGGATAAACTAATGAAGGGTTAGAAATACTTGCTAGACATGTCTAGAACATGTCCTGTTGCATTAGAATGCAAGGTAAATTATATGAGTAGGAGATATGGCCCTTTTCCCCAGGCAAATGGAAAAAAGCTAATATAACACATTCCGGGGGATTTGGCACTGTCTTCGCAATCATGGATAAAGTAAAGGAGGGTTAGACATACTTGCTAGACATGTCTAGAACATATCCTGTAGCATTAGAATGCGAGGTAAATTATATGAGTAGGAGATATGGCCCTTTTCCCATGGCAAATGGAAAAAAGCTAATATAACACATTCCGGGGGATTTGGCACTGTCTTCGCAATCATGGATAAACTAATGGAGGGTTAGACATACTTGCTAGACATGTCTAGAACATATCCTGTGGCATTAGAATGCGAGGTAAATTATATGAGTAGGAGATATGGCCCTTTTCCCATGGCAAATGGAAAAAATCTAATATGACACATTCCGGGGGATTTGGCGCTGTCTTCGCAATCATGGATAAACTAATGGAGGTTTAGACATACTTCCTAGACATGTCTAGAACATATCCTGTGGCATTAGAATGCGAGGTAAATTATATGAATAGGAGATATGGCCCTTTTCCCATGGCAAATGGAAAAAAGCTAATATAACACATTCCGGGGGATTTGGCGCTGTCTTCGCAATCATGGATAAACTAATGGAATGTTAGACATACTTGCTAGACATGTCTAGAACATATCCTGTGGCATTAGAATGCGAGGTAAATTATATGAGTAGGAGATATGGCCCTTTTCCCATGGCAAATGGAATAAGCTAATATGACACTTTCCGGGGGATTTGGCGCTGTCTTCGCAATCATGGATAAACTAATGGAGGGTTAGACATACTTGCTAGACATGTCTAGAACATATCCTGTGGCATTAGAATGCGAGGTAAATTATATGAGTAGGAGATATGGCCCTTTTCCCCTGGGATATTGAAAAAAGTTAATATAACACATTCCGGGAGATTTGGCGCTGTCTTCGCAATCATGGATAAACTAATGGAGGGTTAGTCATACTAGCTAGACATGTCTAGAACATATCCTGTGGTATTAGAATGCGAGGTAAATTATATGAGTAGGAGATATGGCCCTTTTCCCATGGCAAATGGAAAAAAGCTAATATAACACATTCCGGGGGATTTGGCGCTCTCTTCGCAATCATGGATAAACTAATGAAGGGTTAGAAATACTTGCTAGACATGTCTAGAACATGTCCTGTTGCATTAGAATGCAAGGTAAATTATATGAGTAGGAGATATGGCCCTTTTCCCCAGGCAAATGGAAAAAAGCTAATATAACACATTCCGGGGGATTTGGCACTGTCTTCGCAATCATGGATAAAGTAAAGGAGGGTTAGACATACTTGCTAGACATGTCTAGAACATATCCTATGGCATTAGAATGCGAGGTAAATTATATGAGTAGGAGATATGGCCCTATTGTCCTGGAAAATTGAAAAAAGCTAATATAACACATTCCGGGGGATTTGGCGCTGTCTTCGCAATCATGGATAAACTAATGGAGGGTTAGACATACTTGCTAGACATGTCTAGAACATATCCTGTGGCATTAGAATGCGAGGTAAATTATATCAGTAGGAGATATGGCCCTTTTCACATGGCAAATGGAAAAAAGCTAATATGACACATTCCGGGGGATTTGGCGCTGTCTTCGCAATCATGGATAAACTAATGGAGGGTCAGACATACTTGCTAGACATGTCTAGAACATATCCTGTGGCATTAGAATGCGAGGTAAATTATATGAGTAGGAGATATGGCCCTTTTCCCCTGGGATATTGAAAAAAGTTAATATAACACATTCCGGGAGATTTGGCGCTGTCTTCGCAATCATGGATAAACTAATGGAGGGTTAGACATACTTGCTAGACATGTCTAGAACATATCCTGTGGCATTAGAATGCGAGGTAAATTATATGAGTAGGAGATATGGCCCTTTTCCCCAGGCAAATGGAAAAAAGCTAATATAACACATTCTGGGGGATTTGGCACTGTCTTCGCAATCATGGATAAAGTAAAGGAGGGTTAGACATACTTGCTAGACATGTCTAGAACATATCCTATGGCATTAGAATGCGAGGTAAATTATATGAGTAGGAGATATGGCCCTATTGTCCTGGAAAATTGAAAAAAGCTAATATAACACATTCCGGGGGATTTGGCGCTGTCTTCGCAATCATGGATAAACTAATGGAGGGTTAGACATACTTGCTAGACATGTCTAGAACATATCCTGTGGCTTTAGAATGCGAGGTAAATTATATGAGTAGGAGATATGGCCCTTTTCCCATGGGATATAGAAAAAAGCTAATATAACACATTCCGGGGGATTTGGCGCTATCTTCGCAATCATGGATTAACTAATGGAGGGTTAGACATACTTGCTAGACATGTCTAGAACATATCCTGTGGCATTAGAATGCGAGGTAAATTATATGAGTAGGAGATATGGCCCTTTTCCCCAGGCAAATGGAAAAAAGCTAATATGACAAATTCCGGGGGATTTGGCGCTGTCTTTGCAATCATGGATTAACTAATGGAGGGTTAGACATACTTGCTAGACATGTCTAGAACATATCCTGTGGCATTAGAATGCGAGGTAAATTATATGAGTAGGAGATATGGCCCTTTTCCCATGGCAAATGGATAAAAGTTAATATAACACATTCCGGGGGATTTGGCGCTCTCTTCCCAATCATGGATAAACTAATGGAGGGTTAGACATACTTGCTAGACATGTCTAGAACATATCCTGTGGCATTAGAATGCGAGGTAAATTATATGAATAGGAGATATGCCCCTTTTCCCTTTTCCCCTGGCAAATGGAAAAAAGCTAATATAGCACATTCCGGGGGATTTGGCGCTGTCTTCGCAATCATGGATAAACTAATGGAGGGTTAGACATACTTGCTAGACATGTCTAGAACATATCCTGTGGCATTAGAATGCGAGGTAATTTATATGAGTAGGAGATATGGCCCTTTTCCCATGGCAAATGGAAAAAAGCTAATATGACACATTCCGGGGGATTTGGCGCTGTCTTCGCAATCATGGATAAACTAATGGAGGGTTAGACATACTTGCTAAACATGTCTAGAACATATCCTGTGGCACTAGAATGCGAGGTAAATTATATGAATAGGAGATATGGCCCTTTTCCCATGGCAAATGGAAAAAAGCTAATATAACACATTCCGGGGGATTTGGCGCTCTCTTCGCAATCATGGATAAACTAATGGAATGTTAGACATACTTGCTAGACATGTCTAGAACATATCCTGTGGCATTAGAATGCGAGGTAAATTATATGAGTAGGAGATATGGCCCTTTTCCCATGGCAAATGGAATAAGCTAATATGACACATTCCGGGGGATTTGGCGCTGTCTTCGCAATCATGGATAAACTAATGGAGGGTTAGACATACTTGCTAGACATGTCTAGAACATATCCTGTGGCATTAGAATGCAAGGTAAATTATATGAGTAGGAGATATGGCCCTTTTCCCCTGGGATATTGAAAAAAGTTAATATAACACATTCCGGGAGATTTGGCACTGTCTTCGCAATCATGGATAAACTAATGGAGGGTTAGTCATACTAGCTAGACATGTCTAGAACATATCCTGTGGCATTAGAATGCGAGGTAAATTATATGAGTAGGAGATATGGCCCTTTTCCCATGGCAAATGGAAAAAAGCTAATATAACACATTCCGGGGGATTTGGCGCTCTCTTCGCAATCATGGATAAACTAATGAAGGGTTAGAAATACTTGCTAGACATGTCTAGAACATGTCCTGTTGCATTAGAATGCAAGGTAAATTATATGAGTAGGAGATATGGCCCTTTTCCCCAGGCAAATGGAAAAAAGCTAATATAACACATTCCGGGGGATTTGGCACTGTCTTCGCAATCATGGATAAACTAATGGAGGGTTAGACATACTTGCTAGACATGTCTAGAACATATCCTGTGACACTAGAATGCGAGGTAAATTATATGAGTAGGAGATATGGCCCTTTTCCCCAGGCAAATGGAAAAAACCTAATATAACACATTCCGGGGGATTTGGCACTGTCTTCGCAATCATGGATAAAGTAAAGGAGGGTTAGACATACTTGCTAGACATGTCTAGAACATATCCTGTGGCATTAGAATGCGAGGTAAATTATATGAGTAGAAGATATGGCCCTTTTCCCATGGCAAATGGAAAAAGCTAAAATAACACATTCCGGGGGATTTGGCACTGTCTTTGCAATCATGGATATATTAATGGAGGGTTAGACATACTTGCTAGACATGTCTAGAACATATCCTGTGGCATTAGAATGCGAGGTAAATTATATGAGTAGGAGATATGGCCCTTTTCCCATGGCAAATGGATAAAAGTTAATATAACACATTCCGGGGGATTTGGCGTTCTCTTCCCAATCATGGATAAACTAATGGAGGGTTAGACATACTTGCTAGACATGTCTAGAACATATCCTGTGGCATTAGAATGCGAGGTAAATTATATGAATAGGAGATATGGCCCTTTTCCCTTTTCCCCTGGCAAATGGAAAAAAGCTAATATAGCACATTCCGGGGGATTTGGCGCCGTCTTCACAATCATGGATAAACTAATGGAGGGTTAGACATACTTGCTAGACATGTCTAGAACATATCCTGTAGCATTAGAATGCGAGGTAAATTATATGAGTAGGAGATATGGCCCTTTTCCCATGGCAAATGGAAAAAAGCTAATATAACACATTCCGGGGGATTTGGCACTGTCTTCGCAATCATGGATAAACTAATGGAGGGTTAGAAATACTTGCTAGACATGTCTAGAACATATCCTGTGGCATTAGAATGCGAGGTAATTTATATGAGTAGGAGATATGGCCCTTTTCCCATGGCAAATGGAAAAAAGCTAATATGACACATTCCGGGGGATTTGGCGCTGTCTTCGCAATCATGGATAAACTAATGGAGGGTTAGACATACTTGCTAGACATGTCTAGAACATATCCTGTGGCACTAGAATGCGAGGTAAATTATATGAATAGGAGATATGGCCCTTTTCCCATGGCAAATGGAAAAAAGCTAATATAACACATTCCGGGGGATTTGGCGCTCTCTTCGCAATCATGGATAAACTAATGGAATGTTAGACATACTTGCTAGACATGTCTAGAACATATCCTGTGGCATTAGAATGCGAGGTAAATTATATGAGTAGGAGATATGGCCCTTTTCCCATGGCAAATGGAATAAGCTAATATGACACATTCCGGGGGATTTGGCGCTGTCTTCGCAATCATGGATAAACTAATGGAGGGTTAGACATACTTGCTAGACATGTCTAGAACATATCCTGTGGCATTAGAATGCAAGGTAAATTATATGAGTAGGAGATATGGCCCTTTTCCCCTGGGATATTGAAAAAAGTTAATATAACACATTCCGGGAGATTTGGCGCTGTCTTCGCAATCATGGATAAACTAATGGAGGGTTAGTCATACTAGCTAGACATGTCTAGAACATATCCTGTGGCATTAGAATGCGAGGTAAATTATATGAGTAGGAGATATGGCCCTTTTCCCATGGCAAATGGAAAAAAGCTAATATAACACATTCCGGGGGATTTGGCGCTCTCTTCGCAATCATGGATAAACTAATGAAGGGTTAGAAATACTTGCTAGACATGTCTAGAACATGTCCTGTTGCATTAGAATGCAAGGTAAATTATATGAGTAGGAGATATGGCCCTTTTCCCCAGGCAAATGGAAAAAAGCTAATATAACACATTCCGGGGGATTTGGCACTGTCTTCGCAATCATGGATAAAGTAAAGGAGGGTTAGACATACTTGCTAGACATGTCTAGAACATATCCTGTAGCATTAGAATGCGAGGTAAATTATATGAGTAGGAGATATGGCCCTTTTCCCATGGCAAATGGAAAAAAGCTAATATAACACATTCCGGGGGATTTGGCACTGTCTTCGCAATCATGGATAAACTAATGGAGGGTTAGACATACTTGCTAGACATGTCTAGAACATATCCTGTGGCATTAGAATGCGAGGTAAATTATATGAGTAGGAGATATGGCCCTTTTCCCCAGGCAAATGGAAAAAATCTAATATGACACATTCCGGGGGATTTGGCGCTGTCTTCGCAATCATGGATAAACTAATGGAGGTTTAGACATACTTCCTAGACATGTCTAGAACATATCCTGTGGCATTAGAATGCGAGGTAAATTATATGAATAGGAGATATGGCCCTTTTCCTATGGCAAATGGAAAAAAGCTAATATAACACATTCCGGGGGATTTGGCGCTGTCTTCGCAATCATGGATAAACTAATGGAATGTTAGACATACTTGCTAGACATGTCTAGAACATATCCTGTGGCATTAGAATGCGAGGTAAATTATATGAGTAGGAGATATGGCCCTTTTCCCATGGCAAATGGAATAAGCTAATATGACACTTTCCGGGGGATTTGGCGCTGTCTTCGCAATCATGGATAAACTAATGGAGGGTTAGACATACTTGCTAGACATGTCTAGAACATATCCTGTGGCATTAGAATGCGAGGTAAATTATATGAGTAGGAGATATGGCCCTTTTCCCCTGGGATATTGAAAAAAGTTAATATAACACATTCCGGGAGATTTGGCGCTGTCTTCGCAATCATGGATAAACTAATGGAGGGTTAGTCATACTAGCTAGACATGTCTAGAACATATCCTGTGGTATTAGAATGCGAGGTAAATTATATGAGTAGGAGATATGGCCCTTTTCCCATGGCAAATGGAAAAAAGCTAATATAACACATTCCGGGGGATTTGGCGCTCTCTTCGCAATCATGGATAAACTAATGAAGGGTTAGAAATACTTGCTAGACATGTCTAGAACATGTCCTGTTGCATTAGAATGCAAGGTAAATTATATGAGTAGGAGATATGGCCCTTTTCCCCAGGCAAATGGAAAAAAGCTAATATAACACATTCCGGGGGATTTGGCACTGTCTTCGCAATCATGGATAAAGTAAAGGAGGGTTAGACATACTTGCTAGACATGTCTAGAACATATCCTATGGCATTAGAATGCGAGGTAAATTATATGAGTAGGAGATATGGCCCTATTGTCCTGGAAAATTGAAAAAAGCTAATATAACACATTCCGGGGGATTTGGCGCTGTCTTCGCAATCATGGATAAACTAATGGAGGGTTAGACATACTTGCTAGACATGTCTAGAACATATCCTGTGGCATTAGAATGCGAGGTAAATTATATCAGTAGGAGATATGGCCCTTTTCACATGGCAAATGGAAAAAAGCTAATATGACACATTCCGGGGGATTTGGCGCTGTCTTCGCAATCATGGATAAACTAATGGAGGGTCAGACATACTTGCTAGACATGTCTAGAACATATCCTGTGGCATTAGAATGCGAGGTAAATTATATGAGTAGGAGATATGGCCCTTTTCCCCTGGGATATTGAAAAAAGTTAATATAACACATTCCGGGAGATTTGGCGCTGTCTTCGCAATCATGGATAAACTAATGGAGGGTTAGACATACTTGCTAGACATGTCTAGAACATATCCTGTGGCATTAGAATGCGAGGTAAATTATATGAGTAGGAGATATGGCCCTTTTCCCATGGCAAATGGAAAAAAAGCTAATATGACACATTCCGGGGGATTTGGCGCTGTCTTCGCAATCATGGATAAACTAATGGAGGGTTAGACATACTTGCTAGACATGTCTAGAACATATCCTGTGGCATTAAAATGCGAGGTAAATTATATGAGTAGGAGATATGGCCCTTTTCCCCTGGGATATTGAAAAAAGTTAATAAAACACATTCCGGGGGATTTGGCACTGTCTTCGCAATCATGGATAAACTAATGGAGGGTTAGACATACTTCCTAGACATGTCTAGAACATATCCTGTAGCATTAGAATGCGAGGTAAATTATATGAGTGGGAGATATGGCCCTTTTCCCATGGCAAATGGAAAAAAGCTAATATGACACATTCCGGGGGATTTGGCGCTGTCTTCGCAATCATGGATAAACTAATGGAGGGTTAGACATACTTGCTAGACATGTCTAGAACATATCCTGTGGCATTAGAATGCGAGGTAAATTATATGAGTAGGAGATATGGCCCTTTTCCCATGGAAAATGGAAAAAAGCTAATATGACACATTCCGGGGGATTTGGCGCTGTCTTCGCAATCATGGATAAACTAATGGAGGGTTAGACATACTTCCTAGACATGTCTAGAACATATCCTGTGGCATTAGAATGTGAGATAAATTATATGAGTAGGAGATATGGCCCTTTTCCCCTGGGATATTGAAAAAAGTTAATAAAACACATTCCGGGGGATTTGGCACTATCTTCGCAATCATGGATAAACTAATGGAGGGTTAGACATACTTGCTAGACATGTCTAGAACATATCCTGTGGCATTAGAATGCGAGGTAAATTATATGAGTAGGAGATATGGCCCTTTTCCCATGGCAAATGGAAAAAAGCTAATATGACACATTCCGGGGGATTTGGCGCTGTCTTCGCAATCATGGATAAACTAATGGAGGGTTAGACATACTTGCTAGACATGTCTAGAACATATCCTGTGGCATTAGAATGCGAGGTAAATTATATGAGTAGGAGATATGGCCCTTTTCCCATGGCAAATGGAAAAAAGCTAATATGACACATTCCGGGGGATTTGGCGCTGTCTTCGCAACCATGGATATATTAATGGAGGGTCAAATTACTTGCTAGACATGCCTAGAACATAGCCTGTAGCATTAAAATGCGAGGAAAAATGTTTAGAAGAAGTTATAGCCATTTTCCCATGGCAAATTGAAGATATCGAATTTCTTACATTTGAAATGTTTTGGCACTGTCTTCGCAACCATAAATATACTAATAAAGAGTAAGACATGCTTGCTAGACATGTCTAGAATATAGCCTGTGACATTAAAATGCGAGGAAAAATGTTAAGAAGAAGATATGGCTCTATTCCCATGGCAAATTTGAAAATATCGAATATTGTAATTTATGAGTGTTTTGGCACTGTCTTCGCAACCGTGAATATACTGATGAAGGGTAAGACGTGCTTACTAGACATGTCTAGAACATAGCCTGTGGCATTAAAATGTGAGGAAAAATGTTAAGAAGAAGATATGGCTCTATTCCCATGGCAAATTTCAAGATATCGAATATCGTAATTTAAGAGGTGTTTTTGGGTATTGAAGCTATTTGATTTGGATTTATTTTTAAAGATTGTAATGATTTATTTTCTTTTTGATCTTTTTGAAAATAAATCTAATACAATACTAACTTTTGGCATTTGCATCAAAGAATCTTTACAATCTTTAAAAATAAATCCAAATCAAATAGCTTCAATACCCAAAAACACCTCCATGGACCTATGCAACTTTAAACATTAATGTTGCCATGTCAGAATTAAAGAAATGCTCAACAGATCCATCCCTTTATATAAATAGATGTAAAGAAATTAAATCTATGAAAAATCCTATGAATAATCCTAAATCCTCTGAAGAAAACAAAAGAATTTGTTTGGGGTTTTTGTTTGGGGTTTTTTACATTACTTTCAACACTATTTCAGTCATTTCGTGATGTGACTTACTTGTAGGAGATATAGTGCTGCCTCACTGAATTGTCATGTCGCAGGTCCTTGACATGACAACCCACCCGGTCAAAGATTTACAAGGACAACGGGTTAACCCTTTAGGCACGGGCCTCAGCTCATGTGGGAAATTGTATCATGAATTCAATCCTGGCACGGCCAGGGTTCGAACCCACGACCTTTGGATCACCACAAAGGAACTGGTGCTAATAAGCTGGCACTCTAACCAACTGCGCCACGGCCCGTGGCCAAGAAAACAAAAGAAAATTCAGCGTTCAATATATACAGCTTAAAAGTGGACATTCCGACCCAACCCTGTGAAGACAGTGGCAAAACATTCAGAAATTATGATATTCGATTATCTTCAAATTTGCCAAGGGAAAAGGGCCATATCTTCTACTAAACATTTTTTCTTGCATTTTAATACCACAGGCTATGTTCTAGACATGTCTAGCAAGCATGTCCAAACCTTGTTTAATATATTGATGGATGCGAAGACAGTGCCAAAACACTCAAAAATTACGATATTCGATATCTTGAAATTTGCCATGGGAAAAGGGCCATATCTCCTACTCATATAATTTACCTCGCATTCTAATGCCACAGGATATGTTCTAGACATGTCTAGCAAGTATGTCTAACCCTCCATTAGTTTATCCATGATTGCGAAGACAGCGCCAAATCCCCCGGAATGTGTCATATTAGCTTTTTTCCATTTGCCAGGGGAAAAGGGCCATATCTCCTACTCATATAATTTACCTCGCATTCTAATGCCACAGGATATGTTCTAGACATGTCTAGCAAGTATGTCTAACCCTCCATTAGTTTATCCATGATTGCGAAGACAGTGCCAAATCCCCCGGAATGTGTTATATTAGCTTTTTTTCCATTTGCCATGGGAAAAGGGACATATCTCCTACTCATATAATTTACCTTGCATTCTAATGCCACAGGATATGTTATAGACATGTCTAGCAAGTATGTCTAACCCTCCATTAGTTTATCCATGATTGCAATGACAGTGCCAAATCCCCCAGAATGTGTTTTATTAGCTTTTTTCCATTTGCCATGGGAAAAGGGCCATATCTCCTACTGATATAATTTACTTCGCATTCTAATGCCACAGGATATGTTCTAGACATGTCTAGCAAGTATGTCTAACCCTCCATTAGTTAATTCCTGATTGTAATGATTTATTTTCTTTTTGATCTTTTTGAAAATAAATCTAATACAATACTAACTTTTGGCATTTGCATCAAAGAATCTTTACAATCTTTAAAAATAAATCCAAATCAAATAGCTTCAATACCCAAAAACACCTCCATGGACCTATGCAACTTTAAACATTAATGTTGCCATGTCAGAATTAAAGAAATGCTCAACAGATCCATCCCTTTATATAAATAGATGTAAAGAAATTAAATCTATGAAAAATCCTATGAATAATCCTAAATCCTCTGAAGAAAACAAAAGAATTTGTTTGGGGTTTTTGTTTGGGGTTTTTTACATTACTTTCAACACTATTTCAGTCATTTCGTGATGTGACTTACTTGTAGGAGATATAGTGCTGCCTCACTGAATTGTCATGTCGCAGGTCCTTGACATGACAACCCACCCGGTCAAAGATTTACAAGGACAACGGGTTAACCCTTTAGGCACGGGCCTCAGCTCATGTGGGAAATTGTATCATGAATTCAATCCTGGCACGGCCAGGGTTCGAACCCACGACCTTTGGATCACCACAAAGGAACTGGTGCTAATAAGCTGGCACTCTAACCAACTGCGCCACGGCCCGTGGCCAAGAAAACAAAAGAAAATTCAGCGTTCAATATATACAGCTTAAAAGTGGACATTCCGACCCAACCCTGTGAAGACAGTGGCAAAACATTCAGAAATTATGATATTCGATTATCTTCAAATTTGCCAAGGGAAAAGGGCCATATCTTCTACTAAACATTTTTTCTTGCATTTTAATACCACAGGCTATGTTCTAGACATGTCTAGCAAGCATGTCCAAACCTTGTTTAATATATTGATGGATGCGAAGACAGTGCCAAAACACTCAAAAATTACGATATTCGATATCTTGAAATTTGCCATGGGAAAAGGGCCATATCTCCTACTCATATAATTTACCTCGCATTCTAATGCCACAGGATATGTTCTAGACATGTCTAGCAAGTATGTCTAACCCTCCATTAGTTTATCCATGATTGCGAAGACAGCGCCAAATCCCCCGGAATGTGTCATATTAGCTTTTTTCCATTTGCCAGGGGAAAAGGGCCATATCTCCTACTCATATAATTTACCTCGCATTCTAATGCCACAGGATATGTTCTAGACATGTCTAGCAAGTATGTCTAACCCTCCATTAGTTTATCCATGATTGCGAAGACAGTGCCAAATCCCCCGGAATGTGTTATATTAGCTTTTTTTCCATTTGCCATGGGAAAAGGGACATATCTCCTACTCATATAATTTACCTTGCATTCTAATGCCACAGGATATGTTATAGACATGTCTAGCAAGTATGTCTAACCCTCCATTAGTTTATCCATGATTGCAATGACAGTGCCAAATCCCCCAGAATGTGTTTTATTAGCTTTTTTCCATTTGCCATGGGAAAAGGGCCATATCTCCTACTGATATAATTTACTTCGCATTCTAATGCCACAGGATATGTTCTAGACATGTCTAGCAAGTATGTCTAACCCTCCATTAGTTAATTCCTGATTGTAATGATTTATTTTCTTTTTGATCTTTTTGAAAATAAATCTAATACAATACTAACTTTTGGCATTTGCATCAAAGAATCTTTACAATCTTTAAAAATAAATCCAAATCAAATAGCTTCAATACCCAAAAACACCTCCATGGACCTATGCAACTTTAAACATTAATGTTGCCATGTCAGAATTAAAGAAATGCTCAACAGATCCATCCCTTTATATAAATAGATGTAAAGAAATTAAATCTATGAAAAATCCTATGAATAATCCTAAATCCTCTGAAGAAAACAAAAGAATTTGTTTGGGGTTTTTGTTTGGGGTTTTTTACATTACTTTCAACACTATTTCAGTCATTTCGTGATGTGACTTACTTGTAGGAGATATAGTGCTGCCTCACTGAATTGTCATGTCGCAGGTCCTTGACATGACAACCCACCCGGTCAAAGATTTACAAGGACAACGGGTTAACCCTTTAGGCACGGGCCTCAGCTCATGTGGGAAATTGTATCATGAATTCAATCCTGGCACGGCCAGGGTTCGAACCCACGACCTTTGGATCACCACAAAGGAACTGGTGCTAATAAGCTGGCACTCTAACCAACTGCGCCACGGCCCGTGGCCAAGAAAACAAAAGAAAATTCAGCGTTCAATATATACAGCTTAAAAGTGGACATTCCGACCCAACCCTGTGAAGACAGTGGCAAAACATTCAGAAATTATGATATTCGATTATCTTCAAATTTGCCAAGGGAAAAGGGCCATATCTTCTACTAAACATTTTTTCTTGCATTTTAATACCACAGGCTATGTTCTAGACATGTCTAGCAAGCATGTCCAAACCTTGTTTAATATATTGATGGATGCGAAGACAGTGCCAAAACACTCAAAAATTACGATATTCGATATCTTGAAATTTGCCATGGGAAAAGGGCCATATCTCCTACTCATATAATTTACCTCGCATTCTAATGCCACAGGATATGTTCTAGACATGTCTAGCAAGTATGTCTAACCCTCCATTAGTTTATCCATGATTGCGAAGACAGCGCCAAATCCCCCGGAATGTGTCATATTAGCTTTTTTCCATTTGCCAGGGGAAAAGGGCCATATCTCCTACTCATATAATTTACCTCGCATTCTAATGCCACAGGATATGTTCTAGACATGTCTAGCAAGTATGTCTAACCCTCCATTAGTTTATCCATGATTGCGAAGACAGTGCCAAATCCCCCGGAATGTGTTATATTAGCTTTTTTTCCATTTGCCATGGGAAAAGGGACATATCTCCTACTCATATAATTTACCTTGCATTCTAATGCCACAGGATATGTTATAGACATGTCTAGCAAGTATGTCTAACCCTCCATTAGTTTATCCATGATTGCAATGACAGTGCCAAATCCCCCAGAATGTGTTTTATTAGCTTTTTTCCATTTGCCATGGGAAAAGGGCCATATCTCCTACTGATATAATTTACTTCGCATTCTAATGCCACAGGATATGTTCTAGACATGTCTAGCAAGTATGTCTAACCCTCCATTAGTTAATTCCTGATTGTAATGATTTATTTTCTTTTTGATCTTTTTGAAAATAAATCTAATACAATACTAACTTTTGGCATTTGCATCAAAGAATCTTTACAATCTTTAAAAATAAATCCAAATCAAATAGCTTCAATACCCAAAAAACACCTCCATGGACCTATGCAACTTTAAACATTAATGTTGCCATGTCAGAATTAAAGAAATGCTCAACAGATCCATCCCTTTATATAAATAGATGTAAAGAAATTAAATCTATGAAAAATCCTATGAATAATCCTAAATCCTCTGAAGAAAACAAAAGAATTTGTTTGGGGTTTTTGTTTGGGGTTTTTTACATTACTTTCAACACTATTTCAGTCATTTCGTGATGTGACTTACTTGTAGGAGATATAGTGCTGCCTCACTGAATTGTCATGTCGCAGGTCCTTGACATGACAACCCACCCAGTCAAAGATTTACAAGGACAACGGGTTAACCCTTTAGGCACGGGCCTCAGCTCATGTGGGAAATTGTATCATGAATTCAATCCTCCATTAGTTTATCCATGATTGCGATGACAGTGCCAAATCCCCCAGAATGTGTTTTATTAGCTTTTTTCCATTTGCCATGGGAAAAGGGCCATATCTCCTACTGATATAATTTACTTCGCATTCTAATGCCACAGGATATGTTCTAGACATGTCTAGCAAGTATGTCTAACCCTCCATTAGTTTATCCCTGATTGCAAAGACAGCGCCAAATCCCCCGGAATGTGTTATATTAACTTTTTTCCATTTGCCATGGGAAAAGGGCCATATCTCCTACTCATATAATTTACCTCGCATTCTAATGCCACAGGATATGTTCTAGACATGTCTAGCAAGTATGTCTAACCCTCCATTAGTTTATCCATGATTGCAAAGACAGTGCCAAATCCCCCGGAATGTGTCATGTTAGCTTTTTTCCATTTGCCATGGGAAAAGGGCCATATCTCCTACTCATATAATTTACCTCGCATTCTAATGCCACAGGATATGTTCTAGACATGTCTAGCAAGTATGTCTAACCCTCCATTAGTTTATCCATGATTGCGAAGACAGTGCCAAATCCCCCAGAATGTGTTTTATTAGCTATTTTCAATTTGCCTGGGGAAAAGGGCCATATCTACTACTCATATAATTTACCTCGCATTCTAATGCCACAGGATATGTTCTAGACATGTCTAGCAAGTTAGTCTAACCCTCCATTAGTTTATCCATGATTGCGAAGACAGCGCCAAATCCCCCTGAATGTGTTATATTAGCCTTTTTCCATTTGCCATGGGAAAAGGGCCATATCTCCTACTCATATAATTTACCTCACATTCTAATGCCACAGGATATGTTCTAGACATGTCTAGCAAGTATGTCTAACCCTCCATTAGTTTATCCATGATTGCAAAGACAGCGCCAAATCCCCCGGAATGTGTTATATTAGCTTTTTTCCATTTGCCATGGGAAAAGGGCCATATCTCCTACTCATATAATTTACCTCGCATTCTAATGCCACAGGATATGTTCTAGACATGTCTAGCAAGTATGTCTAACCCTCCATTAGTTTATCCATGATTGCGAAGACAGTGCCAAATCCCCCGGAATGTGTCATATTAGCTTTTTTCCATTTGCCATGGGAAAAGGGCCATATCTCCTACTCATATAATTTACCTCGCATTCTAATGCCACAGGATATGTTCTAGACATGTCTAGCAAGTATGTCTAACCCTCCATTAGTATATCCATGATTGCGAAGACAGCGCCAAATCCCCCGGAATGTGTCATATTAGTTTTTTTCCATTTTCCATGGGAAAAGGGCCATATCTCCTACTCATATAATTTACCTTGCATTCTATTGCCACAGGATATGTTCTAGACATGTCTAGCAAGTATGTCTAACCCTCCATTAATTAATCCATGATTGCGAAGACAGTGCCAAATCCCCCGGAATGTGTCATATTAGCTTTTTTCCATTTGCCTGGGGAAAAGGGCCATATCTCCTACTCATATAATTTACCTCGCATTCTAATGCCACAGGATATGTTCTAGACATGTCTAGCAAGTATGTCTAACCCTCCATTAGTTTATCCATGATTGCGAAGACAGCGCCAAATCCCCCGGAATGTGCTATATTAACTTTTTTCCATTTGCCATGGGAAAAGGGCCATATCTCCTACTCATATAATTTACCTCGCATTCTAATGCCACAGGATATGTTCTAGACATGTCTAGGAAGTATGTCTAACCCTCCATTAGTATATCCATGATTGCGGAGACAGTGCAACAATGCTTGGGAATCATTAACATGCAAAAAAAATGTGACTGTCATAAATAAAGGTATATTTCAATGTTTTACAGGATATATATCCTATTACATAACGTTTCTACCCAATTACCAAAAGAGTATGAAGGTGTATACAGTTATTCTCCATTAATATATTGATAATAAATGATTAAGACTGTGCTACAAGGTTGAGAAGGCCATTAATCATACTGAAAAACTCATTTGTCACCGGAAAAGGGATATACCCGTTTTTGACAGGATATATATCCTTTTACATAACTTTTTTCACCATGTCCCAAAAGGGTACACTGATACATACTTGTTGACACCTTTTGAAAAAAACGTCAAATATCAAATATCAAAAGAACTTCACTCTCGTGATATCAAGGGTATATTCATAACCGTTTTAATGTGCACCCAAAACAGCAGTCTTGGGTTGAGGTATATGTTACAAAGAAAACTTCCTTTAATACATGAAATAGTACTATTGAAATGCATATTTGTATGTTGCTCAATTGAAATCGTCATAACAATACGAAACAGATTTTAAGAGTGCGGCTTCAACAGACTTGCGTGAAAGCGTTCAGTGTCCTTGTGTACAACACGCCATGAACCTTTTGAACCAAACTTTCACACGTACGCCATATGTATAAATAGACAATATTTTGTATCTTGCTCCATACAGAATATCACATCAACCAAAGCTTTGAAGGCCGAGGAGGAAGCAACTGTCAGGTATGTATAAGCACTGTTTTCTTGATTTTAACGTCTTGTGATTTTATTTGTTTTGTAATTAAACACTACCTACCATTTAATCAAAGTTGTAAAAAACAGAAACGATTTAAGCGTCCAAGCATTTTTACTGCCAACTTTGCACATAATTTTGTCGGATTAGTAGTGGATTAAAAAAGAAATGATAATCTGCAAATCTCTTCTTGATATTTTAAAATTGAATTTTACTTGTTTGTCCTGCATGTTATCAAAATTCATACCAGATCGCTAATTATCAGCTAAATTTACAGTATAATTCAAAAATAAAAATTCTCAAAATCAAAAAAATGTACTATCTATGAAAATGAAGTTCGTTACAAAAAATGATTTTCTGTTAATTGCTTTGGTGAGTTAAACTTTGCCAAATCAACTACCTTAAACTCACATCTTCAGACAAAGATTTATAACTTAATACCTAAACTTTCAAATGACATTTTGACTTTTGATTAAACCATGAGGAAAAATCACAGAAAACAAGTTTCAGTGATAGTTTTAATCGTAAAATCCAATTGTAGTTCAGCCAATTTGTCATAAGTCATAAACATTTAATTTCATACAATCAGATAATCTACATATATATGGCAATAACTTCAAAAGAACATTTATCCCCAATATGACCAGATCCTTTGTGATCCAAAGGTCATAAATACGAATATGATTCCTCACAGTGACGGGAGTGCACTCATCACTTACATATATACTAAAAAAAGCATGAACGTGATCAGAGAGGAAGGTTGACGAGATTTGAAAAAAGCAGATGCTGTGTGAGGTATTGGCTGCGCTAAAATTCGCCACTGATAACAGAGTGTGATCTCGCAGTTGCGTTACTGCTTTGCCCTCTGGTGGACACTAGGCCAGTCTCCACTTCAGTTTTTGTTTGCAAGTTTATGTGATGGGTTGCGTATTATGTATATCATGAATAGAGTAGTTCTCATTTATTTCTTGTGAGAATTACTCAAGATACGAAATATTGGTTATGATACACATACATTTCTGTATCAGGCTTCAGTTTTACAACATCTGTAATTTGCCCTAATTATTGAGGTCCTGCTAGGTTTTGTACAAAGGGGCCAACATGGGAGAAATGCAAACATTGTTTAGCCAGCTCCACGAGTGTGAGATACGGTTGAGAGATAGCTGCACAAGTGAGAAATAGCTGCACAAGTGAGAGTTGGCTGCACAAGTGAGCGATTGCTACAACAGCAAGATAATTAAGAGATAGCTGTTACAGCGAGAGACAGCTGCATAACTGAGAAATAGCTGCATTGAGACATTGGAAATAACTGCACAAAGTGAGAGATAGTTACAACAATGAGATAGCTGTATAAATGAGAGATAGCTACACAAGTGAGAGGTGGATGCAACAGTAAGAGACAGCTGCATAAATGAGAGATAGCTACAAAAATGATGCACAAGTGAAAGATAGTTACACAGGTGAGAGATAATTACAACAGTGAGAGATAATTACAACAGTGAGAGATAGTTACAATGGTGAGACATCTAAAACAATGAGAGATAGCTGCATAAATGAGATAGCTGCACAAGCGAGAGACATCTGCATAGGTGAGAGATAGTTACAACAGTGAAACACTTATAACAGAGAGAGATAACTACACAAGTGAGAGATAGTTACTGCAGTCAGAGATAGCTGCACAAATAAGAGACAGTTGCATAAAAGATAGCTGCACAAGTGAGAGGTATAGTTACAGCAGAGATAGATAGCTGCACAAGTGAGAGACAGCTGCATAGGTGAAATATAGCTGCACATATGAGAGACAACTGCATCAGTGAGATAGCTGTACAAGGGAGAGACAACTGCATCAGTGAGATATAATTACAACAGCGAGAGACAGTTACAGCAGCGAGAGATAGCGGCACAAGTGAGAGATAGTTACAGCAGCGAGAGATAGCTGCACAAGTGAGAGATAGTTACAGCAGTGAGAGATAGCTGCACAAGTGAGAGATACTTACAGCAGTGAGAGATAGCTGCACAAGTGAGAGATAGATACAGCAGAGATAGATAGCTGCACAAATGAAAGACAGCTGCATAAGTGAGATAACTGCAAAGTGAGAGATAGATACAGCAGTGAGAGATAGCTGCAAAAGTGAGAGATGGCTACAACAGTAGGAGATGGCATCCTTTCTTAGCCGAATTACAATACCTCACAGAAGGTACGGCCTGTGCCTGAAGGGGCTGATCTGTGTCTCGAAAGTCCAGACTTTTCTTTGAAGGCAAAACAGGTCGTGTGGACCCTTGTCATCACAATAATAATGTTATTATATATGGCTAATTACCAATTTATTACTTCCATCCTTTGAAATTAACATGCAGGAAACATGGGGGCATTAGCATTATAAATGTTGCACCATTTTAGCTTTTCAACTATACTATGATTATAGGCGATCATGTGCCCTTGCATGATATTACTAAATGGTCAAGTGCGGATGTGTGCAAAATGAACAAAGGCTGATTCACCTATGGCAACATTTTGCTGCATTCCAAACATTTCTGTGGCATATCTGCCATTATAAATTACATTTTATTATCTATATTCTTTATTTAAACATTTAAAACATATATTTAATCAAATATAAAAAGCATGGAGTACGAATTAATGAATCTTTTGTTATGTGAAGGCTTTTGTTCCAATATATGCTTGGATTTTACACTGTAAAACTAAAGAATATCTGATTCAGCACATTTGTTTGTATTTCCACAACATTATCTACTGTACATCTGATAACAGAATAATTTGTTTGCATATTTGCACCCTTAATATTGAAAAACCTTTCAAAATGTGTTTTTTTTCTTGGGCTAGTACTTCACTAATTTTATAGATATTCGACCCCAAAATCAATCATTCAGACGATAACAACATATCTAAATGCAAGTAAAGTTTGCCCTGGGATTTTGAACTTCAATAACTAGTCAGTGGCTACATTATCAAACTAGGCAAATTAATGATGATATTAAAGATAACATCTGTAAAATAAGATAATAAAATCCCTAGTAAATGCATCTTACTTTTTAAAACCTTAGTTAAGAAAATGGCTGAAGGTGAACTGGTGCTGGTGACGGGAGCGTCTGGTTTTATAGCCACACATATTGTCCAGCAGTTACAACAAGAGGGCTACAGAGTCAGAGGAACAGTCAGATCACTGCAGAATGAAGAAAAAATCAAACCACTGCGCAATCTGTGTCCTGATGCCAAGTTTCCTCTAGAACTTGTTGAGGCTGATCTCATGAAGGAAGAAGATTGGGAAGATGCTGTGAAAGGCTGTACCTATGTTCTACACACTGCAAGTCCTTTTTCCTTCCAAGAACCTGAAGATGAAAATGAAGTTATAAAACCAGCAGTAGATGGAACACTTGCTGTTCTCAGAGCGGTTGAAGCCACAGGGGGCGTGAGAAGGGTTGTTCTGACAAGTTCTATGGCTGCTGTGTCTCAAGGTTTTGATATAGGAGGAGAACATGTCTTCACAGAAGAAGACTGGACTGATCTGTCACAACCTGGTATATCCGCCTACTTCAGGAGTAAAACCATGGCTGAGAAAGCGGCATGGGAATTCATGAAAAAGGGACAAACATTTGATTTGTCAGTTATAAATCCAGGCCTTGTGCTTGGCCCAGTCCTCTGTGGGGGGTTTGGTGCAAGCATGGAGACACAAAAAATGCTTCTAGATGGCAAAATGTATGCAGTCCCAAATATTAATTTCATCACAGTTGATGTGCGAGATGTTGCTTCAGCCCACATCCGGGCAATGACAAATCCCGAGGCAGCTGGAAAACGACATTTAGCAGCGACAAGCAATACCTGGATGATAGAAATGGCTGAAATATTGGATAAAGAATTTAGACCTCAGGGTTATTATGTTCCCAAAAGGAAACTCCCCAGTTGCTTTCTGTGGCTTGGAAGTTTCTTTGATAAAACCGCAAAAGGCTTTTTATCATCTCTTGATAAATTTACCAAGTTTGACAACCGCCGGATGAAGGAGGTCCTTGGAATACAACCAAGACCTATCGAAGATTCACTTCTTGACATGTGCTATTCCATGATTGAGCTTGGCCATATTCACAAAACTACAAAATACAAGCCAAGAAACAGGTGAATATTCTCAATTATGCCATCTGTCAAACAAAACTATCAATGTATGTTACCATCGTTATTTGTAAAGTTGTGTAGTTCATTACAAACATGAAACAATTTTCGCAATATGGACACAAAATGCAAAATTATAAGAAAATATACATCCTCTTTTTTGAATATTGGGTTAAAAAATATTCCAAAAAAGAGGATTTGTATTTACTTATTATTTTGTGTTCATATTGCGAAAATTGTATCAGCAAAAAGATACAATATTACAAATAACTTTCAGGGCAAGATAAATCTTTCCAAATAGGTTTTTTGTTATTTGTATTTGCAAGATGATTTCGCTCCTCGATTACTTAATATATATATATATATATATATATATATATATATATATATATATATATATATATATATATATATATATATATATATATATATATATATATATATAAACATAGACCTTCTGTCCAATAGGTTTTTTGTTGTATTTATCTTTGTGAGGTTTTTAATCTGATTTCTTATCTAAACATCAATTATTGGGGAAATGAGTATCTTAACAATTGACTTAATAACAAATGTAACATTTATATAATCAAGGTTTAAGGTTTCTGAAAATAATATTTGAAACGATTTTTAGATATCTGAAACATGTTTGACTAGCCCATACCTAAAATGGACAACCACAAATTTATGCATATCTATTTTCAGTAAATTGCTGTTAAATACATTTGCCATAATAAATGACTATTTGAAATAGTTGTATTTACTGTAAATCACAATAATTTATTAACATATATTTATTTAAGTATAAAGACTTGAACCTGTGGTGTGGACCGGGGAAAAATATTGGTGGCCCAAACGACCTTCAAGAAAACAAAATGTTTTGCGTTGGAAAAACGAAATATTAAATGAGAATGTCTTTGCACGAAAAGAAAAAGAAGAAAATTTATTTTCCTCCGCCCCCCTGAATGATCAATAGTTAGTCCCAGAGTAAATAATTTTAATTTGAACCGATTTGGTGTGCTGTGTTTCTGTGTTCAAGGTGAACAAAATGTTTTCCAAAATATTCAGTTGCCAAAAAAACACCTCATGTGAAAGGACACATGAAGTTAAATATGAGAAATAGAAATAGAGAGTAAGAAAAACACAATAGGAGAGCTTCAATTACAACTGCATCCTTTGTATGAACATTGCATGAATTTGTATGAACATTGCATGAATTTGTATGAACATTGCATGAATTTGTATGAACATTGCATGAATTTGTATGAACATTGCATGACGGTATCAGTAGATATTGAAGGATTATTTGCTTCATGAGCAAAAGAAATCAGCTTTTCATATATCTTAATTCACCGTCACTTTTCTCTAAATATCAGTAAAAAAAACCCCATTCATTGTGCTCTGCAAGAATGCAACTCAATGGAGTTCAGTGGTATGTTGTGTTGAAAAGAAATCTATTGACACTTTGGTGAAGGATGTATAATATATGACAAGATATTCAGTGATGTTTGGAGTCCTTATATATATATGTATTATAATGGGGGTAAATGACACACCCTCATATGACCAGACAGGGTAATGACCTTCATAACCTGTGGGTCATAATTAAATCATAGGGTCAGGTTTTGTAGCCACTTCAGCTAAACCTTACAGGCAAGTGGATCTGTTTTCTCAGCTTTATTTGTAGTAGAAAGCAAATAAATCATTTGTGACCAGTTATTGAGGTTATTGAGGTGTTTTGTCTCCTAACTTTGACTAAAAATCTGTTATGACGAAAATAATATTCATTGTATATTCTTTCCCACTTTATTGAATAAAGCTATAATTGACTAACTGTTTCTTTCGCATTTCTTTCAAATTCTCATGTCCAAATGTATAGGCTACACATAAACATATTCATGTCTTCAACACAGCATGTGGTGAGACAATAAACGAGAAAGATTATACAATGAGTTTATTAATGTTGGAGAGAGTTTGAAGCTTTATTCCACTTTTGTGATGATATTGTGATGGTATTGTAATAATATTATGATAATAGTATGAAAATATTATGATGATATAATGTTAATATTATGATGCTATCATGATGATATTATGATGATATCATGATGATATTGTGATATTGTGATGATAACATGATGATATCATGAGGATATTGTGATGTTAGGAAAATGTCCTGATGACATCGTGATGATATTGTGAAAAAAATAAGCCAAAAACTTGAAATGATAACAAATATTTATGTTTGTATTTGTGTGTGTGTGTGTGTGTGTGTGTGTATGTGTGTATTTTTTATTGACCTCAGTACATTTGTATAATACAGTATACTGTTAGCCCACACAAGCTTACAGGTCATTTTGACATATTATAAAAACAATGCAAATACCTGCAAGAGGAGTGTTAAACATACATTTTGGCTTGTCCTTTGTTGAAGTTATTACATAATATATACCTGCTAAAAATGACCACGAATCTCTTGGAAATGAATTCTTTAAATTTACATGCAACTAAAAGTTGTACAAAGCCTGCTCTTAAAATTTCAATTTAATTATAAAAATCTATTCTTTCTTCATTATAGTACTCACAGTGGAAGAGAAAGTGTTCTTCAGTTCTATGTCAAGAGCATTACACAAATTACACAATCTATCATTTAGCTCAATCCCATTGCCTGTTTCAATAGATAGTGGTAGAATACCACAGCACAACTGAGCCAAATAAGAATGCTGTTTTCTACATAATGGAGTACATAATGTTCAACATCAAAATTACACATAAACATAATATAGGTCCATAACTTTGGTTTACTGTGTATTACATCTTGGAGTACTGGAGTAATGCCTCAGTCACATTTGCACCGGGTGCCGGCGGGTAAGTTAGAATCGGCCGACTTCACAATCTGCCGGGCGCCGGGGAGTTTATCACCAACAATCTGAGAGATGCCATAGCTGTGGTCACATTATTAAAGGGCACCGCACGGCACATGCAAAACTGAATAGCACCGACGTCTGTAGGATATCTTTACTACGTCTGTTTCATGACACAGACGTCTGCAGGATGTCTTTAAGATGTCTGGGTAGGCTTAAAAAAAATATTTAATCCTATTTTCACCACACGATGCCACCGGTAGCCCTAAGATAATCTGCCGATGTCCCTGCGGGACACTGCCGGGACACTGCCGGGACCCTGCCGTGTACTTTAAGATGATATTTGCTGATAAGACATCGGGGAAACGCCGGCAACTTTTATGTTCCAGATAAAAGTTCCCGATGACCCGCCCGACGTCTTAAAGATGCCCAATTGTGGCCGATGATCTCCCGGTGCACGCACGGCAATCTGAACTGCCTGTCGATTTTGTAAAAAATACCCATCGGCCGGGCATCTTTACTGAAATCGGCGTAAATGTGACTGAGGCATAAGACAGGAACGAGATGTCAACAGATTAATGCAAATTAGGTAATAGCATCGAGGCAGAAAATGACAAAAAGAACATCAAATGATCCAAATTTCTGAACAGCATTCAAATCAAATATTTATAAGCACCTACCTTTGTCCGCCGTCCGCCCTTTGGCCTCATATCTTATTTTCTTCACGATCACTATCTCAATATACCTCCAATGCAAACTGAACGTGGGATCTGTGGTAGTGTTACTGCTATGCCCTCTGGTGGAGTTTGCTGAACTCAAATGGCCGAAATAGCCCAATTTGTAGAGCGTTCGAATCCTGGCTAGTGACTTACAAGCGCTATAAACAGATATTATCTGGTATCAGCGCTACATATAAATCTATTATCATTATTATAACCATTAACCTAAAGTTCTTAGCTTAATTCTCAGGCACCAGGTGACAGCAAGAGTTTGTATTACACGTCAAAGTGAGTGGATTGTTGTGCTGATAATCACGGATTGTATTTTATGAGGTTGGTTTGATATTTTGTATTTGTGCTTTAAATGTATCTGCATGTCCATCCTTTGCCTACTAATTCTGTAAAATATAATAATCCACAAAAGAAAAGACTTATTATTTTTCATTTATATATAACCAATTAATGAAAGTAAACATAGACAACCTTCTTTGCAAAGTTCCTTCCAGTATCAACAAATTATATACGTTGGGGCAGAAAGATAAGAAAAAAAATATATTTTAAATTTTATAATGCATTGTGATGCCAAAATTCTGAATAAATTCGTCCATATTATGGTTTGTCCCATACATCATGTAAGTCATTCTCCATTGGGAAAAGAAACAGATATCAAATTCATTAGCGGATGTGTTGGTAACCTAAATAGCCTCTCAGTCCAATTCTCATCAAATCACACTGCATTTGCTAATGCCAGTCTCCATGTTTACACAATACTGTTTGGATATTTGGCTTCATGTAATGCATACTAAAAGCACATTTCTAAATCATATTATCAGGCACACGATGCCAGTTTCTATAAAATCAGGTGTCATGACCATATCTCTATGTTTTACAGACAATTTAATTATACATTTCTGACGGTAAATTGGATATTAGCAACCGAAAGGACAAGAATGATGAAGCTTTTAAAAGCACTATCATCTTAAAACATCCCACATTTCTCCTACAATTTGCTGTCGGTGTTTGATAACATCTTTTACTTAATAATAACAAAATGGATCCCAGCAGGCCAAACTGGTGGTTATGACGTGGTTTTAACGTGATCTGAGATGTGGTTTTGACGTAATTAACTGGTGGTAGTCCTTGATAGAATTTGATGCGAATCAAAAAGGGCTATTCTTGTGGAAAAGACGTGAATTATTCTTGTGGAAAAGACAAATTATTCACATGGATAAGACGTGTATCCGTCACGTGAATAAGGCATAATATTCAATATTATTCATGTAAAGAAGAAGATGGGAATTATCTATTTGAGAAAAAAATTGCTTTTCATTACCCCAAACAACAATCTGGGTATTATCAAGTGGACCTCTCATGTACTGGATTATATCCCTGTCATGAAAATAATTTAACTTGACAGGGTTAGGCCAGTCGGACTCCTAGCTCAATATATAGTTCACCAACAATGCAAATTATGGGTATCAGACAAGCATAAAGTGGCATATTCATCTTCTTGTTTTGATATTTTGATATATGTAAGTTGTTTACACATTTTAAAATGTTTACTTGAAATATGTCATATTTTGAAATCAAAATCATTTAATTTATATCATTATTGAAAGCAACATAATATATGTTCTACACATTTGGCAATAAATGGCTTTTCTCAGTATTTTGAGGCATGTTGAGGCATAACTAAAATAATCTGATAATTTGATCCTTTTTATATAAAGGTATCTTATTACCATTTTCATTTTGAATTTATTTTGGACAATTACATCTGATTTCTAAAGTTAACATATTAATCATGTAATACACTTGCACTCAAATCAAATTTCATGTCTTGAAAATCCTAACTACGTCATAAACTACGTCATAAACTGAACCAGACATTCACACCTTGAAATCGTCTTAACCAGGTCAGTGAGACGTGGTTAAGTTGTGATCAGTTGCCCACAAGTGTCTGAGATTACAGTCAGAAAACCACATGTTTTTCACGTGGATTGTCTGCTGGGATCGAGGCTAATGACCGAGGATGTGTTAAACTCCTCAGGTTTAATGCTGTCTATTTGCAATGAAATATAACTTTGTTATCTCAATATTGAATTACTTTGGAGTTCAATATATCATTAGGACATACACACCGCCAAAACCCAATAGATATTTTCACATGGAGGCATCATGTGACTTGTTGATTTCCATCAGCGTTGACATGGTTAAAGCATTCATGAAATGACGTTTTCAAGCACAGTGTCCTTGCATGATATAAATGTTTATAGTTCAAACTTTGCAATCACAAGTTATTACCCATCATATGTCCCTTACATATATTTATCTGCCATTTAAAAGTGAAAAAATCCATATCATCCATTGGACACTTTGTCAACAAGCTTTGTTGAGCTGACCAGTGATTTTATGCAAACACCTGCTTAGTAAAGTCTTTCTAACAGTCTTTCTAAATTGGGACAATGGAGTGATTTGGCTTACAGAACCCTGTTTGTCTAGTAATGTTTGTCCAATGGTACAGGCCTAACACCCTGACAGACCACAATAAAAGTCACATGATTGTATACATGTAGCCACCTGGTGATCAAAGGAGTACAGGCAGTACTTGGTATTTTCAGCAAAACACAATAACCATGGTCAGTGTGTTTTTGTTGATTTTAGTGAGATAGCTTAATTGTATTACAGTTTCATGGCCACATATCATTTAAGCATACCCGAAACCTCTGTAAAATTGCATGTGACCTCTGTGGTTTCATGAATGCTTTAAATATTAACAACAATGGATTAATTACAAGGATGAGTGTTGTTTGTGGGTATGTGTTGAGGATTGATCAATTGTTATAACACCGAGGATAGGTACAGTGCATGATTGTATTGAAATGTGAATCCAGGCAAACCGTTCTGTGAGCAATCTTGCCATGGGTTAATGCATATTATCGGACCTGTGAGACACAAGGGCATGTTCACAACTCATTTCAGTGTCAGGCTAATAAAGCAATTGCAAAATATACAAAATGAGTAAATGGGAAGTTGGTTTTTATGGTTTTCTTGGCTTGTTTTTCCAATTTGTAGACCCCATCTGTTTTCTTGAACATGGCATGCATATGTATTTTCACTGATGTATGCATGACTCTCTGAATAAGGACAATCCTAACCCCTTTCTAGTATATGATTGACTCTATCTTGCAAAATAAAGGATTCTGTGGAGTTCAAACTTTTAGCTCATAGGAGGGACTCAAAATATATCTTTGTCAATTTCTCCATGCACCTCCCTAAACATTAATTTTCCATTTCCGAAGTCGAGTAGCATATCAACCATATTCATGAATACCTAAAATGAGGCCCCCAATGACCTTAGCTTTTGACACATATGTGATAAAAAGTTGAAGTCAGTATGAAATATTATTGACATTTTGACGGCCCTCTTCTAATTTACCCAAAGAATTTTCCTAAGGCAGAAATACTTTAAACATCCTCATTGAATTATCGGTTGAACATAAAATTGGTCATAAGGAACAAATGTTTTCTGTTGGGGTTGATGGTCGCGCGAGGTTTCCAAAAGGATAGATGGCGCCACATGACCACACTGCCATGAAGGAAAGTGATGAAGAATCGTTTACTCAAGTTTCTCAAAAAGCCAGACATCCAGGTGAACATCAGTGGTTCATGGCGATAAAATAAGGCCAAATTGCACGCTGTATGCATGAGATTTGTTTCACCATTATTTGGCAATATTTATAAAAGAGGGAATTGATTGGCCACTGTCCTCGATAATAAAAAAATCTTTATGAATCATCACAATGTGATAATAACAAATAGAGAAGAGATAAAATGCTTAGAAAATAGTCTTTATAAAAAATATTCTTAAAGAAGAAATAATCCAAATGAATTATGCCGTTAATCTGGGAGTTAATCTTAAATATATTATTGGATGTTTATAATCACAATACAAAACAAGGCTACAGTTGAGCTAGCCTTTATTCAGGAGGACGTACAGCACTATATATACAGCTGACTACGGTTCCAATATAATCAGTATCGTTGATGATTCTTCACCAGAATTCAACATTTTCATTAAGATGAGTTAACACTGACACAGGCTACACAAAAAGAAAGTGTTTATTTATAGAGTAAATATTGGTGTGACAATTCGCCAGCTTGAACATGTATGCAACAACAAATTTATTACAAGAACTTTATTACACGGGAGTAACCCAAACTAAGTGCTTGTGTACAGCTTCGTGAGATCAACAGTTTGCTACCATTGTTGTGTTGAGATCACGTGACTACACGTTGCCCTGACCTTGGAGTAATTACATAATTACTCCAAGCTCTGACCGAGACCAATATGACATTGCCAATAACAATTAGCCATTAAAATATTGTTTCGAATTTAATTTAATAATCATTTCCCTTTAATTCCACTTAAGTAAAATATGAATGAAATTAAGTCCTTCCAAAAACTTATCATAAAGTGGAAATATCATTTTGGTCTCATTAGAGCAACTATTTGCTACATATGTGTAGATATTCATAACATAAACATACAGTGATCAATAAATGTAAATCAGAAGGGCACGAAAGAAGGTTACAATATAGAGAACCTGATAATTCAGTAGTAATATACATATTTATAAGTATACATAGCCTTAAAGGCATACGATTCCTTTACTGAAATATACGTTTCTATGACAACGATGGGTGGTATCTACTAGAACTTATGGGTAACCAGCCTCAATCTGAGGATACATATCGAGAGCGCCACCTGGCGGGTTATATGGGAAGCTTTATACTACATCACAAAATGTTGGAATTAATCATGACCAAAAATCTATCCTATTCCAAACGAAGTATCAGAGGTGCTAAAATATCTGTGAAAACAAATATTGAAATGTGTTCATAATAAAATGCAATTGTTATGGCATTTAAGTCATCTGATTTTAATGTTGATCTACAAGAATCTGTTATTTATCAGACCATGCTTAAGATATACACTGTTACTCTGTCCCACCACCAGACCACTTCAGCAAATGTTGACATGTATACTGCAGGAGAGAATCAACACTTACCAACTGTGAAATATGATCTAGAAATCTTCTGTATCAAGTTTGCCCATGTCATTCATTCTACATCATATCCTCAGAGGTGACAGAAATTTCATCTCAAATATCATCAGCACCATACTTGTCAACATCATGATATCAGTATCAGCTTTTTAATTAAATTGTCAAGTGTAAGGCAGCCATACCTGGCTCCCGTTTCATAGTAGTAATGTCTCACATCATCTTGTCTAAAAAGCAGAATTATATACTCAGGTGAGCATCGGAAAGTGTAATGTCTTTGGACTCGCACTATTTGACCATATATGAGACATGCACATGTATCACTCATTTTGGCACATGGCGTTATGGTTGTCATGGTAACCAGCTGCAGAAATGGCTTCATGATGACATGAGAGTATACCCCATTGTTTGGGGCGCCATCTCACCGTGGTGGCATTCCGTGCGCTATCTGCCCCAGAGTCTCGAGACACATTTACAGTTCTGTGCCCAGAGGTTACACTTGCATGCTGTATTATCGTCCATACAACAGTCCTTCTCTATTTCCCCCGACCAAGGGTCACACTGCTCGTCCCACTTCCGGCATGCCGGCTGACTGTTGAGAAGCATTCCTTCCACTAGTGTTCGCCTGTATGACATGAACAAGCCATTCTTTTTATTATTGTAAACCCCAGAAACTACCCAGAATTGTTTCAGATCTAATGGATGAAATCTCCACATTTCAAAACTTAAAGTGTCAACTTAAAAACGAAGATTATTACTCAAAGAAAGCGTCTTCACGTGGTGGTCACATGACCAATGACGAAACAAAACCAAGATGGCGTCTGATGTTAGGGCGTGACCGTCCTCCTGAATGGCCCTTGAGTTGATACTAGATACAATTCCACTTTTTATGACACCAGAGTGGCCTCATTTGGCATACATGTCCACGGATGCCAACTATTTTCCATTAAACAGTTTTGTTCTGCATCTACAATTTGTATTCCATAAGTTACATTTGCATGTATACCCGGAACAGCAACTTAGACCTGGTTTACTTGAGTCAGGTAGGCACCAATCATCCCACTTTCCACATAATGCTTGAAACCAATCAGACCGGGTCCTGTTAGTAGGAAACACCAAATAATACAAAATAAATGATTTGCAAAAACACAAATTGTAAGGCTTTAATATGTTATTTTTGTTTTGTTACATTAAGATAATTGGAATTTTAATTCTACCATTTTAAAACTTTATTGATATAAAATAAAGAAGTTTAGTTCTATTGGCAAAACATTGTAATATTCTTAAATTAATATCTATATTCGCGGCGCAGCATTCATCAAAAAGGTGCAAGCGCTGTGCGATGGTTGAGCAAACAGGACATAAGCATGCCAGAAGAGTCCAGTGTAATCTATGCATTAAATTATACAAGCCAGTGTTCTGTTTATAATGGCCAATCAAATGTGACATCATACACAAGGGTGACTACAAATATTATGACGTCACATCCGTTATTACCATTTTACTAAAAGTTATTGTGATGTCATAATTTGTTCGTTCAATGTCAGATCTCACATTATTGACAGATTTGGCATCAAAAGGTCAAAATATAATCCAAAAATGTGACATCACATCGAGTCACATCATATCAGATTACATGTAAAGAATGAATCTTGACATCTACGGTTTAGTGACATCACATCTAATTGTCATGCCTATTCGGAACAGAACAATAAATTGGAGGGTATATCACCTGCTAGTTTCAAAATTTTAATTATACATTGAATTTGACATAGTCAAAATTGGGTCACAAGAGGTAAAGGACTGGGTTAGGGAACATGCGCGCCACATTGGAATGTTTCACCAGACATGTAGGACAACCACGTGACTAGCTGTATAAAATGTGTATATATTTCAAAATTGCTATAAAATATATCATAATACAAAAACATTGGTGCTTGGATGCTTAAGAGCCACCGTTGTCACTGTAAAGGTACATGTATCTATCAAATCTAAACTGCTCTATTGAAAATTGCTTACTAACAAAACATTTGAACTTAGTCCAAATAGGTTTACATATATAAGTATCATATGATAATATATGAGTTGGAAATAATATCAACTGTAATAAATCATCAAAATTGTTTTAGACTATAATTACTAAAAATGAGTGGGACATGCACATAGGGTTCATATACATGAAACCATCTCGTTTATATGCTAAGTATGCAACGCAAGATGTCATCAAATTGTCATTCAGACTGTGATGAGTGACAGTTACAAAACTTGCGATAGGAACCGCACACAACAAGTCATCTTCATTGATAGGAATCAAAATGAGATTTGTGGCTAATATCAGAGGAAAGAACAGTATTTGTAAACCAATCTGCATTATGTGCATGACAACCAATTCATACTCATTTTGACTTCTATTTCTTTCAGTATTGACACACATCACAGACAGTATACACTTTACCTGTCCGATCTGTGGATAAAAAAGAAATGATACTTTCATATGCAGAAATATTTGCCATAGAAATCCAAATAAGTAAAACAATTATGCTCTGTGGGGAAATATATGGAAAAGAAGTAATTAGGCATAATTGAATAATGTCACTGGACTAAACTTTTTCTGAAAAGTACCATTGAACATATGCCTTCTGATGGATAGAGTTGTAAATGAAAATTCTATTACTATATTAGGGAGGGATTAATGGATTCTTTGGTTTGTGGTTGATAAAGATCCAGACAGTAAATCTCCCATTTTGAGAACAATCAATTTCCATTTCCGGTTGTAACGTGACTGGTTAGGCAGACGACAACTGAAAGAAAGCAGACGCAGGGATATGGCGCCATGAGGAGGTGACCAGGATGTGCGCGCGCATACTAAACGTGAAGAGAGAGGCTCTGATATTCAAAAGCCACAGGACACACAGAAAACCCGAAGGACGAAGAGCAGTGATGTTAACAAAGCATTATTCAAATGATAGCCGTATTGCTGAGTGTAAGGTGTCAGACGTGTCGTGTAAACATCAAGTAAAAACCTTTTGAAAAAGTCACATTGCCATGGTAACATGGTGACTGAATCCACAGGGAACTAACTTCATGGCAACGGTGGATGAAATTTATATTTTGATTAGATATAATGTGCAAAATAATGTTTGTGATATGTCGCCAAATTGTGAAACCTATTAATAAATATCAAATGTCAAGCCAAAGGTGCACATCAGAGTACAACCAAATAATATTGTGAATTATATTACCGACTAATCCTTCTCGTTAATTTAAAATTGCTTTCAAAATGCAAATATAATAGTTAAAGACTGTCTCCACTAATTATGTCCATCTTTTATGTCTAATTTTCTATTTCTACTCTCAGAGCTGCATTAACACTATCTATAATCAAACAATCCTTTAATAAATAATGTATTTGATTCGTATCAAAATGATATATTGTAGTAGACTATTGTGCTATAAGCTTCATGCCATGAATGATATTTGACTTTGACATAACAATGTGTGTTAAACTGACTATAATAAGCAAGGAGTCATTGAATATTGTATAACAAGGAAGAAAACATTTAACAGCACTAAACACCTGGATATGTTTCTGTCAAGCAGGTACATTGACAGGAATACTTAATTTTTGTTATAACTATTTTTCCCATTTGGCCGTCCCATTAGTCTAAAATACAAATGAAGAAAGCAGAGATTTGGTGTCAGGCGACTTGAAAAGAAGGTGTCGACAAGGAGGCAATGATTGATGGATATTTAATATTTAGTGTTAGAAATGTCAGGTTGGTTGGTTTAATTATGCATGCAGTTGTCCAAAAGAAAGAGCAGATATTTTTTGTAAGTTTTCACTTATTTTTAACAAATACTAATACATTAATAAAGAAAACAATAAAAAATGCTCCTGATTTGTAAGAGGAGGCTGATAAGTGTAACTTTAAAAAATTCTATATACACATACTTGTATATGTAACATAAAAAGAAGCCTTCATATCAAACAGCTCTAACAGTGTGTGTATATCTATGATTGAATTTTGGGCCTGAGTGTTCCAGAATTGTTTCATGGAATCAATTTGGCAGGAATGGGAACTGCTGATGGAAAATGAACACGATTATATTTGCAAATATTTACATTAATGATTGATGGATCGCTTGACAATGGGATAAAATGAAGTACACTACAGGTCTCAGCAGACCATAAAGAAACAAATGAAAGTGCAATGAGTTTCACAATCACTTCTCTGTTTCTTGGTACTCATCAGTTTGGTATATTATACATGAAAAGGCATTTGTTACCTTGTATCAATTATGTAATCATTTTATGTAAATATCATTTTCGTTATACCAATATTAATGAATGAATATCCCACTCAATAGTGAAGTATATCAACAAAAAACTTTAAATCAATAAGATTCAAATATCGCATCTCAAGCTGGTCTTTGCAAATTTTACACATACCTTTTAACATCACGTATTAAATCTAGGAGCCTTCTTTCTTGTTTATAAACAGTATAAGGATCATCGTCTCGTACATAGTCTGAAATGAAATTAGAAGTCTTGTTAAAGATGAGGAAAACAGGGCTCACATTAATGGTAAAAGAAATAAGTAATGTGGATAATACCAAACTGAATACATATATATTTGATATCATATCAACACCTTAACAATTCCAGACTATAGTGTGATTGCGGGTTTCTGTCTTGTTATTTGATTATTTGATTTAAGGGAGCTTTTTGTGCACTTCCGATTGTTTGTGTGTAATTCCGGTATGTAGTTTTAATGGCGCAAGATGGAGACCCGCAATCACCTTATGGAATATTTTTCTCAGGAATTGGCTCTGACATTGCATATCTAACCTAAAGTGAACTATGTGCCCTGGAAGATTTAAGTTCTTATTTATTTCGTAATCTTCAAGGGTGTTTTAATATAATCATCATGTCAGAACCATGAACAGACACTCCCTGGTATCAGCACTACATAATTCTTTATTTTCATTATTATTATCATCAATATGAACTCTCTGAATAAAATCTGTCAAATGACATGCGAAATACTATATTGCAAAATGGATGTATAATTTGTCAAATCCCATTAGTACTGTGTGGCCTTTGTCTCGGCTTTTCCCTCTTCATCATTTGGAGTATGACAAAAAATATGAAGTGGCTTGTTGTTGTCTCCTTGACATTGACCATATCATTACGACATCGTGAAGGATATGCCACTTTGCGGCAGATTTACATCCAATGTCACGTGACCATGTAGCCTCCATGCCAGCTATCACGTGACAGGAACTAGTTGACAGATGCGGAAGAAGACCACCAATCTCATTTGACACAATGAAACATCTATGAAATTCAAGCGAAATAAAACCAACCTTCTGATATCTGGTAGGATGACTTGTTAAGAAACATAGTAATACAGTTTGTTTGTTTCCATCATAATTTCTTGTTTACAGAATGACATGTTTAACTTCAGAGTATCTGGTTACCAACAAGGCCAGGACAAAATAATATCTTGTTTCGAGATCACGGGGGTATGTTAACTGATTCATGAGAAGAATAACACAATCATACAAAAGACTTTAAAATAAAGTTTTGATGCTATCTTTTTTAATGTTAATCAGATAATAAGAAAATATTCTAAATTGCTGGACCGATTTTCAGTTTACCATAACAAGAATCAATACATTTTTCCTGGCCTTACCGCGAATCAGAGATTTTTGGCATTGATAAATTACAGCAAACAGTTAAGTCCATTGCCTTATCTGGGACATTTGCACAGGTCTTAAGCCGTGGAATCATATTAAACTACCCTTGGTCATAAACGCTGTTTGCACTGTCTAATATTGGAAATGATAGAAATGCTAGGAATGATTGATTTGGTCATTACCCTTAATAACCTCTCTGTAGAAGATGCAGGAACTGTGTGAGGTTTGGGCATTTGCATAACTTGATAATAAATCTGATGATCTGTTGCATTTTATTACAATGTTGTGGCATTTATTAGATACTGTTTGGGTCCACATAGCTCTGAGGACGGCTTTATCCCATGTTTCTCTCCTACAATTATCCTACGCCTGTATTGATCATTAAGATGTCTCTTATTAAGCAAATTCTATGTCTTATCATTGTTATATTTATACTATGGCTTAGTTTTCGTGTATAGCATATTCTTTGTTATATAATTTATGTATTATCTATTAATACTAGAATGTAGGTAAAAGAAGGCTGGTTTAATTTTTTTATCGTTCTCGAATGCATACATGCTGGTCGTTTTAAAAAAAATCTTGAGACACTTAAATTGACACTTAAATTGTCCTCAGCAATATCCAATTATTTTCATTCATTCATCTGAGTCTCGTACAGTTTGGCTATTTACTCCCTTAATATTTTGGAGTAGCATGTTCTTAATATTCTCGATTTTCTTGGTATTGATATACAAAAACAGAGACATCAGATTTCTGATAGCAGATTAGCAAGCAAATATATTTTCATTAAGGTTGTGTTAAAAACGCCAAAGAAATATAAGATTTTAATTTCAATCCAATGTTTTTTTTCTTATGAAAAAGACACCTTTAGACTGCCGAGTTGCTCTCATCAACACAAAGAAATTATGAAATCTGTTAAAGACCTGTTATATGTAAAAAAAGGCGGGTTTGTCTCGTAAGATGATTGTCACAATGGGGGTGGCATATTAGGTTACATAATTCGTCATAGTGTGTGGGAAGAATATAGAGTTCAGGTACAGAATGCTGTATATTTACCAATGAATAGTATCTCATTGTTGATATCAATACGCAGTTTGTCAGGTTCGATGTTGAAGTCATGCAGAAATTGTGAAAAAGAAACACAATCTAAACACTACTCTTCCATATATGAATATACAATTTGAATCACTGAGACATTCATCTTGAAGTTCTTTTCAGCAAATATAATGAAATGCAATCTACGATCTGCAATATCCATATTTCAACAATAAACCAAACATTTGCATTCAATGCCACATATGAATACCATCGTTTCCAGTATATGAGAAATATAATGCATTATTCAATTTCAATGATACTTAATGAGGTACTTCTTTCAAATGGTCAAATGATAGGTCAACATTAGTGCATGACGCAAACGTCAATTATGATAATAACAGATTAAGACGACATAACAACTTATATAACCCACTTGAATTCGGTCAAAACAAAAACAAAAAATAAAATAAAGCCTATTTACTTAAAACACAACAATGGCAACCCTGATATCACACGAGGCAGTACAACTAGGAAATAGAAAGTAAAAAGTGACATTCATATACCGATGATTTCAGATAATGTCTGTTCATAGTGGTTGATAGCTGGTCGGAATTTGAACCGGAAATCCCTGGATGTCGAGGCGAATACCCTACCAATTCAGCTATTTTTGCCAGTAAAATGATTATATCTAACAGGTTATGACAAAATGGAGAATAATTCAAACTTTAAAGACTCACACACACATTTTTAGCCTATTCGTAATTGGAAACCCAATCCTTTAGGGTCTCACAGGAAAATGCTACCATTAAGGTACGCTTATGATCTTTCTGAAATTTCAAACAGGACTCTTCTCAACAAAGAAACGGGAAAGTGAGAGGTTCCTGTCTCAAATACCATTAATAGAATTTCCCATTTTAATAGCTACAAATAACCTTTATCCTCACACACCGCCACTTCTGTGCATCAGTTTCCCCAAATCATGAAAATATTTAAAAAGTTGAGAGAACAAAGATATTTTGGGTGACAAAGCTGGAGCGCGGATATAAGGAGGGGAATCACTGGAAGGCTGGAAACGTGAACAAACCACATCCACATATGCCATGTCATATCTGGGACGCGACCACGGAAGAGGCGAAGGCATCCCAGTCAATCTCCAATATTCATTGAATTGCCATGGCCATATATGATTTATAGGAGGATTTAACAACATGTTGTTGTCTTTGATGACAAAATATTTGCAGATTTATCTTCATGTTAGGTCCCAGAAATTCAGGGTTAAAATCAACAGCTGATCACCCAGATTTGACAAATGTATGTGAAGAAAGTCCAAAAAAAAGTAGCTGTTTTGGGGGGATTTCACGTTCATTCCAGATTATATAGAAAAGGAAATTGTATATTTTTGATGAGGTAATTTATATGGTGGGATTTATGTATATAAAGGAGAAATGTCAGCGATATTGAATGGCATATTGAGGTCGACACTAAATTCTTCACGTCCTCCTGGAAAGTATCAGGCAAAAACACAGATGATGGGATGGCATGTATTAATTGATTTATGCCCGTTCATCCCATTTCCCATCCCGGATATCAGTTTACGCTCCGGAAAAAGGCGGACAGGACCTTTAAACACAGTCATGGCAAATAGACCAATAGATCCCCAATTTGTAGTCCTCCCTCAAAGACACAGAGTGTCAAACCGAACAACATTTAAACTGAGTGATACTAGTACATACAGGTCTTGATCTTCCTTATAGTTTTATACGCCTTTTTTGACAATAATGCGACCTTACTTTTTATTAACTTGGCTTTATATTAACCTTTAGATAATTTGCTATATTTTGTCACAGATGATATTTTACATGATTGATTGATAAAAAAATCTGTCAATTTGATTCATATAATTGTCTTTTTCACGGTATGAGAGGTGGATTTTATCATGGAATGCCAGGACGGAAGAAGAATTCTGAATTCATCAAGAATTTCATTTCCCTCCTTTGTATATCAGAGCTTATTCATAACACTTGAGACAGCAAAACCGCTGCCTTCATCCCTGGGTTCCGTTCACTCACACCTTAAAAGATAATCCCGAATAATGATTTCTGGTTCTGCCCTTGGATACAAAAGACAATGATTCTTGATCAGTGATAACAGTGTATGACTCATGACAATAAATCTATCAGAGGTGCGGATATTTCTGGAATAAGTGCCCAGGATGCGCGGCTTAGGGCTTTCACGCGTAGATGACACGAGGGGGCGGGGTAGGGCACTAAATCAGACGTCATATTCTTTGAGCAGATCGCTGGTAAATCACAATTTCCGGTTCAATGGGGACCGCGTACTATGTTGAAATGCAATATATTACAGCAGGTTACACTGTAGATCTAAGACAAAAAAAAAAAGATGGATAGAGTTGGATGCTGAAAGTTCATATCGCTTGCCATTTAATGTCGCTGATTGGGCCGGGGCCCATTTATTTGTAATATCTTCCCCACGTGATGAATTTGGCTGCGTTCTTTTTATTGAACATGACATATGGTCCGACTCAACACTTTGATGTCTCTAGAATGAGTGAGCGACTGAGATACTACTACTTGCGCCGTAATATGAGCTTATCATTTGAAAAAAAAAATCTTTTTTGTCAACTCCACGATTTATACTTAGGTTTCACAAAAGAGTTTCTGTCCAGAGATATGAGGACACTCTGACAATGATGATTATTGTTAAAATATTCATATTTATGACATACAGAGAAGAAGCCGATAGCGGAAATAAAAGAGTTTGGAGGCCATAGTGAACCTTTATTTACTTTGCAATTAAATGTAATTGACATTGCATATACTGAACATGACGCTTCAGATAACTTCATCACCATGGTTTCCTACGCATTGTTTCATAGTCTCACAGCGTGTAATTGATTTGAGGGGTTTTGTGCCATTGGGGAAAAGTGATACTGACAAACAGTATCGATCCGTGAAAAGCTGTGAAATATTCAATTTAAATGTTATTATCTATGTGATTACAAAAAAAAAGAAAAAAAAAATAGATTGCGGATATATTTTATTTTCATATCCATCGTTATATTATTTAACTTATAAGCTTATTCAAGATAGATGCATGTATTATTGGGGTTATAACCGTGTAATTAATATGGTACACAGCACAAACGTGACGTGGGTCTTTTGGTGAAGACCCATGTCCCCTGTGAGAGTCAGATTGGCAATATCGACACTTTGAAGGAGAAAACCGCAGATAACCCAGCTCCCTAGACAACACCGGCCTCGTGCATCTGGACACTCTCAGATTCTGGAAACCGTGCTTAGGCCAAACAGATTGCCGTGTGGGAAATGTCAAGTACAAATAAACAGTCTTTCATGTAATGTACATTTAGCTCCTATCAAATTGGTAATAAAAACATGTTGTCTGTCTTGCGATTCAGTTTGAAGGTCAAACTCAAACGTCAACCATTGAGATTCATGTATGGTGTATTTGAAAAGAAACTGTTTGGACATATTAGATATATTTAGTATGAGGCTAAAAATAATAAACATTTAGATAAAAGTAAATTTTCATTACTCACCTCTAGCTCCAAATCCAAGCACACAGTGATAAAGAAGAACTGTGATATATCCGAATGCTATCCACCTCATGATGTGTGTGAAATGTAGAAATTATCTGCAACAAACACACAGATTTAAACTTGCAAGCGACAAAGAGCGCTGACTATCATTGACACAAGGTATGTAGTGAGTGGCATTCGTCAGTAAGCTGCTGTCCATACATTAACATTTCTCATTTGCTGAGTCCACTCTAGTCCTCCAGTTATCAAGTTATGGCTATGCCTGTACACTGCATCCAGACTAATATAAATGTCGTCTGCTATTAGCTGCTCTCTCCCGCCAAACTTTATTAAACAGGCCCACTTCCGTTTGTCGTGGAAATGTCCATCTCCGCTGTGCTGACACTTTGTGAGCGCTAGTTTGTCTTAGATCAGTGAGTGTGGGAGATGTGTGAATAAATACTATGACAGGAGATGCAAGAATGCCTCTGTTTTAAACAGGGGAGTGAGTGCGGCCAAACACAGAGGCCAACCCTTTTTTGCGACAACTGACCGCTTGGTGGCACAGTGATCTCCCCACTCACACCTCCCACACAGTTTACATGTGCAGGGGACATCCTTGTTGACAGTTATGGTCAGTCAACAATGGAAGTGAATATTAGCCAAAGAGGAAATATTCGCCGCCACCTACATCCTTTATGACGTAAAAGTGACGCACAGTGTTCAAAGCACTTGAATTGCGATCAATGGTCACAAATGAAATAATTTGAAATTCTTGCGTGATTGATTTTTTACTTCTGTCTTAGGTTGACATTGAAGGAAAGGGTAATAAGCATATAATATCGAAGGAGAGAATGAAGCTTGGTTTGACCTACATCAATATGGTGTAGAGTTATTGTTATTTATAATATTAACTTATATAATATTTATAAGAAAAACATGCACAGAAAAAACTCGGGGCTCATTTTTCAGGAATTAAGGTAGACAAATAAACACAGTTCGTGGTTTAGATAAAGTGATCATAAAATATATCGCAAAATATGTTTGCCATTGAAACAGTGAGCACATGAACATTGAAGTGACCCAAGCATTTGGGAAGCGACCATGAACCATTCAACAGTCTATTTCCAAGTAAACCTGATCCATTATTGACTTAAAATGGTCGAGGAAACGCCAAGCAACACACCATCAGAGGCGCTAAATGTCACGGACAAACTGGCCTTCTTGTAACCTGATTGGCTGTCTTGTAGGCACAACAGTCATTGGCTGCATACACCAAATTTAACAATGACCAACCAGTGCACCTTTGGCCTGTAAATCGAATCAGCAAGGTCACAAATCGAATGCCCCGGGATAGAATCAGATTTCACACCTCCTTCAGTCCATATTTATTGATAAAGAGATTGCTTATTGACAAGATTGTTTGAGCTAAATTGTTTTGGTGAGGGAATTTCATAAACTCTGTTCATAACATCTAAAATGCAGGCTCAGAAAATAAAATTTTCAGAATATGTATTGATTGTAAAAGGAGCATAAGTCTTCATTCTGAATTGTTACGCAATATGGTCTTAATCAAATGTAACATATGTTTCAAGGTTGTGGCTATAATTATCATCAATTTCAAAGCAGACAATAGTCTAAGAATAGAGCAATATATTTAACATATCTGGACCTCATACGAATATAAATAGGTTGAATTATGAAACATGAAAGGTGCGTTGTTGATCAAGAGTTGCTAATATTTTTCTGGAACATTCTTTGCCTAATCTCCATGTCGGTAATACGCATGTTTTTCGAAATGCTAACGTTCGGCTGTATTACAACATAATTGCATACTTTTGGGAAGAAAAAGGGAATCTTTTAAGTGAGTGAACCAAATGTTTCAAAGTAATGGAAACCACATAAAGAAGTCATGAATAATCGGACAAGATGTTTTTTTCCTTTTTTTCACTTTACGTTAAGTCTTCCATATATTATCAGTATACACCATTTGTAGTTTAGGGACATCTCTATTTCCACCAGATTTTAAGGTATTTGGGCATTTGGGACCCTTGAAAATGGAAGTATCTAATGCCATTTAAGTGTAGACAAGAGGTCCAGCATAAAAGCAGCGGCCTCCACATACTTGGTGAATAATGGCCTATTTGTTAGTGTGTCAAGCCATGTAATATTCCGCAGATAAACACTCAGAAATCCTCCTCAAGCATCTAATGCTTCAGAGATAAGGTTTTTTTTAGGCAAGAGATAGTTGCCAGTGATGGTTGCATATCAAATGATGTAGTACTTTGAACAGTGTGGTACAGTCCATTCCAAATTTCAATCTAAAATTCTGATAATTAGAAATATATCATTCCTATATATATACATATATATCATTGCATCGAGACATAGCACACCTATCTTGCATATGGCTAGCAATATGTAGGTGTGAATATACTCACCGCATCCCAATGAAACCTTTAAGCTTGGTCATGACGTGTTTTACATAAGAGAAACCATAGCACTTGAAGATACCTCACTCATCATACGTCTATAATATAGTCAGAGCTTTGTAAACCAAACATAGATAACTAGTGATACAGTGTACGTTCGCAAAACTTTCAATGTAATCTTTTGTAACATATATGTTACAATCCAGATGAAATAGGAAGAGCTGTGGAAAACATGTTTATATTATATGGAAGTGACGTTAGAATCAAATCTGTTGAAAACTAGAGTATGCATTCAAGTAAAAAGACAGTACTACCCCATATTTTTCCCTGAAGCATAGTTTGGATATATCGGTGAAAACATGTTTCAGTTAAAGTGCTACAGTTTTGATATTCATCATCACATTGACTTACTTAAGTCTTGGATTGTACTCCAAGCTTTAGTAAAGTGGGTTTAAAGTCGTCATGAAGGTAGATATGGCAATGAAAAATAAAACACAGATAACGACACTAGCATTACTCAGCATCGTGAGTTGCCAATCTTTCATGAGATCATGTTTCCTTTAGGGAGTGTGACAGATAGATGAAGCTATTTATCAAACACTATTATTAACGGTGTCACAAGGTAAATATCCTACAATCATCACACTAGTGGAGCAATGTTGAGTAAGAATTTGGTTACCACGCAGCCAAGGTTTAATGAACTCTTGATCCCTCTTATACATTTTACACCTCCATACATCAAATACATTTGATATCGATGTGTCCAAATTAAAGAGTTCCACACAAATCTTCCTTCTTTTAAATAAATCACAATTTTCAGCTTCAATAATGAAAACCTTCATGGTTTTTCAGGCAACGTTTGTTGAAACTATAGATCTGACTCACAAAGCTTCATTAACAAGTTTTGCTTTGAGATGCCATGTGTATTACAGATATCATTAATAACATCATTTTTTATCTCAAAGTTTTTCAACTCAGTATTTGGTAAAATAATTATCTTGGGTCACCAAGGTTTTTGTCAGTCATTATGTTATTTGAATATTTCAGCCATCTTCCCAAAAGACGGAAAAGATACAAATGATTAAACTTGATTAATGTAACATTTACCTTTCAGCGATTGTATTACATCTTGTACCTCCTGGGATAATATTGTCCCAGGCCTCATTTCTCTTATTATATGCACTGGGATTTGTGCTGCAATGAATGTATGGCTGCATTACGCCCTGAGTGGAGGGAAAGAATATCTAGCAACAATATCCTATCCTATCTGGTTTATATATATATATATATATATATATATATATATATATATATATATATATATATATATATATATATATATATATATATATATATATATATACATGAGGTGATATATGAGGTGATGGGTTCGACTTCTACTGCTGCCAGTGTTACTTTCACACTGGTTAAATTTCACTGGAAATTGATCTGTTATGGCCCCTCTTGCTGAGAGACTCATAAAAACACCATTACATATTTTGCCGTTTCTCTGAAAAAAAGGGAATTTTCTCCACCATTTGCATATACATTTCTTTATTGTTGTGTAATGTATATAATATATTTGCGGTTGGCATAAATTGAAAGTTAAGGCAATCAGCACAGACTTTTTAAACTTTTAGTCCAGACCTTTTGTATCATGAGGGTAAGCATAAACAAGCATAAGTTCCCATTGTCCACATGGCTGACTGGATCTGATTGATGTACTCAGCAAACTTGATGGATAATGGGAGGGAGAGATAGAGAGAGATATTAGGCATAGATGATGAATAGGCCCTGGTGAAATATGAACTAAGTGAAGATGGCGGGTCACGTGGTTTGCCATGAGTATGGACATTACTCCTTGTGGTACACACGTATTCTACTCTCTAGTGTGTGCTGCGCTGTCAGCGAAAGGTACATATTATATCCACTTCTCTGTTCGTGTCATGTCCTAGCTCATTTATGAGTCAAATATCACTTGTTAATGGCCAGCAACGTACGTAAATTGTGTACTGACAAATTTCGGTTTACGCTCCACAAATTAAACCAACATAATCAGACAGAGAGGAGGCCAGGATACACAACTTATTTTTATTACAATTGTACATATATACCTTTATACACATTAAGATATAGTAAAGTTTCCCAGTATGAGTTTTAAAGGACAACACATCTCAAGTCGTGGGTTTGGACAATGGCTGATATATCAAATCAAATCAAATCATGGTGATGTAAAACTCTCATTTAGTTTAACAAGTGAGTTTTTCCAAAAGAACTAGAAAGCGCGGTATTAATAAACTTATCATATCCAATAGTATATATGAGATATAGATTATAGAAGAAATATCTGAAGTGATAATTTTTAAAATTTTAAACCGAAACTTGAGCCATACTCAATTTAGATTGTGCATATCGCAAATGACATATCGAAGAGATATTTTGAACAAGGACATACTTATATTTTATTAAGAAAGTTTAGTTCTATATTCACAAAAATCAATTTATTGTGAAGATTAATTTCTGTCATAGTTCCCAGAGAAATCGCATCACGTGCCAGGGCCAAAATAAATATCAGGGCAATTTTCAATCCAATTTCAGCCATCTTGGTTTTATAGGTCTTGTTCCACACAATACGTGTGAAGGCGTCCCCACACTGGGTGTTCTCTCCAAATTTGGCCTTTCCTGGACAGAGGATTTCTCTCAAGGTAAAAAGATGTCATCTGGAGGACAATAACACCTAGTTCATAGGAAACCTTCATTACGTCCATTGCAATCTAAATCCAATTTACTAGTATTACTTACATATACTGGTCACATAACACCTTTGTAATACACATTAATGAATAGTTATTAATTGCACAATGTGCACACGTTTTTCTGAACGTGAATCAAATATAACAACAATACCTATATGATATCATTTCACTATTATTGAATAGATGGAATACTCTGCATTCCAGCAAATACAATTATGAGAAGCATACCATTCAATTTTCTTTGTCCAATTGCCCTTTTCGTTGTTGCATTTTTAAACTATATATTGTCGGTTTGAATGATAAATGAAAGGTCTTCACGTTTGATACAAATATAAATCTTATGGAGTAATTATAAAACAGGTGTCAGTTTCCTTACAGGAAATTGAAACAAGAAACATTATAAAGATAGTGTGAATCAAAAGACAGTTTGAGTTTGTTTCGTATATAACAACTGTTGTAAGGTAGGAACCTATATTTCATGGTTAGGAAATGAGATAATTGGAATAATGAATAATCAAAACATTAAAATGATACAATCATAGAATTTCACATGGGATTCAACTTTCTCTTTATATTCATAACAATATATATATATATATATATATATATATATATATATATATATATATATATATATATATATATATATATATATATAAGAAGGCGCTCTTATATATATATATATATATATATATACATATATATATATATATATATATATATATATATATATATATATATATATATATATATATATATATATATATATATATATATATATATATATATATATATATATATGATTCTCAAATAAAACATGAGTACAATTGATATAGGAGTGTCTGACTGCACCTGAAAGACGATCTGTTATGGTATATGTTAGTAAAACCTAGGTTTCTAAACATTAGTTCTGGAACCTGGATAACACAAACATTATGTTTGCTACAAGCACGTCTATATTTATCATACAGATGTGTGACCTTTGGCATTAGTCGGGGATACTCTATTTGTTCTAAAGCTTTTCTGCTAAGAATAAGAAGGCGCTCTTCATTTCTTTCTCTGAATGGATGTATTAAGCGTTTCTGAATATGGGTCTGTGCATTGTTTACAGCATAAGTACATGCTCTCTTCATCCCGGGAAGACCACTCCTGACACAATAAGCAGAAGTCACTGCAGGATATCACATATGCGGAAGTGGAAACTAAACTCTGCGCAGACAATGTGTGCCTACACTGAACAGACAAATAAGGATATATATAACAAAGAAATGCTAGTGTCGCCATAATCCAAAATGTAAATGTACAAACATCCACTTTTTTATAAAAAGGAAGAGACTGATAGGATAGCATACTGTGTCGTGGCGTGGAGATGAATCTGTCATATTTTTCCACCCACACGTTAAAGTGATAAGCGGTAACTAAAAATCATGATATGTGGTGCGGGATGAAAGGTACTGCATCTTGGTATAAGAAAAGTAATTTACAGAGGGACGATAGAGATCCGTGGCTCAATGAGCGTATCAAACAAACAGACAATAATTGTCCTCTTTTCCTATTATCTCCTATCTACACTTGTCTTTTTTTCCAGAGAGGCAACATGGCATATTGGAAGGGGGTTCCATTTGTCAGGATGGGATTAATACATTTATTGGCTGAATGCTTGTTTTTTATAGCATCTTGTAACCCGCATCATCCACATCTATTTTGTAAAATCACATTATTTGTGTGTCACTTGTGTTAACAAAGCTGACAGATGCTTTCCATATCAAAGGCTCTGAGTGCCATGGGCAAAAGATTTACATTTTCTATGAGCCTCACGATTTTGTGTATTTTACTCTCGCTTTTATGGTTACGTCAACATGTCTTAGCAGAACTTTCAGCCGAAAATGTAACTATTTTTACAGACCTGTTTTCAAAGTCAACTTTAAGCCTGATGACACGCATTTTGGTTGCTCAACAAGTGGTGGAAATTACTCTGATACACCTCCTAATGTAATCAAATAAGATAGAAGATTTCTTTGCTGTCTTATTGGCGAAATCAGTCTTTTTCTTGATATAATAACTGAATCAATAAACTTGGGCGGAAGCCACTCTACCACGTGGGCTAGTCACGCAGCAAATGTATACTCCGAAATCTGATTGGTCCATTAATTGGATGCCTACACCCAAGTGTGGCCAATTTGGAGCCTTACTGCGTCTTATTAGCCGATTAACCACCACGTGATAAAAATGGCAGAAAACATTGTTAGGTGGTAGTTGCCATGTTGGATACATTGGTTTGGTGGTCATGCACGTCTCGACATCCGGGCACTGACATGAGCATCCATTGAGAACACTCAATGGTCCATTACCCTGCACCTCCCACTATTCTCAATATGCAAATACATAATGCATGACCCTTTGTTCGCCAAACATTTTTTTCATCTTATATATGCTGATCATCACATCATATAACTGTCTCTTAAACGTCAATTGTATTTTTTTATTATCACAAATCATGCACTGCTCTTATAAAATATTAAATGCTATATTCTTTATCATTCGGTTAGGCAATCATATAGAGCAGGAACAAGCATGCTGATATGTAGAATGCAAAAAATTGATTCAAATTCTGGTAATGTTAAAAACAGTTTTGAATGCGTTAGATATCAACTGATACGTAAATGTCAGTATACTCTTCATTCTTTACGATTTTCTTTAGCGAGACTACAGACGTCTCCCTGTTTTTAGAAACAGGTGACATTTGTTTGAAATATTTCCAAGTTTGGGTCTGAAATGCGTAATCTGAAATCTAATTTCTATTCAATTCAATGAATTACAGAGAATATCATCAAAATTCCATTAACAAATATTTCACATGTTATCTTATTCTATAAATACAATAGGTGTATTAGATATCACACAAAATTTAGGTACACGATAATATATGGATAGTATATAACTAACAAAGGATTGCAAAAAATGTGTTAAAATAAAAAGGAAAGCAAGCCGATAAAAAAGTAACAAAAGATTAAGGTAAAATTAAAGGGAAAGAAAGAGCATAAAAAAAAACAAACAAATGATTGTGGTAACATAAAATGAAAAGAAGGCTGGTATAAAACTAACAAAGGATTGTGGTAGCATAAAATGAAAAGAAGGCTGGTATATAACTAACAAAGGATTGTGGTAAAATAAAAGGGAAAGAAATCTGGTATATAACTAACTAAGAATTGTGGTGAAATAAAAGGGAAAGAAGACTGGTATATAACTAACACATGATTGTGGTAAAATAAAAGGAACGAAATCTGGTATTTAACTAACTAAGAATTGTGGTGAAATAAAAGGGAAAGAAGACTGGTATATAACTAACTAACGATTGTGGTAAAATAAAAGGGAAAGAAGGCCGTTTGAGGACATGAATAGCTAGTCAGTCATTTGAGTGTATAAAACCCACAAATAGTACCAACATATGAGGAGAAGAATCATTCTTGAAAATAAACACATTTGAAGTGTTCTCTTAATAAAAAGTAATTGGTCTGTTTAACCGGTATACCAAAGTGGAAGAGTTTTAAGCTGGATTTATTGGAGAGCTTAATATTTAGTTAAAACACCATATTCATTGTGATTCAGACAAGGTCTTTTCAAGTGTGATGTTTATTGTCTGTTTGCATGTAGCTTGTAACTGATTCAGTTTTATTATTATTTGCTATTGCGATCCCATTGTTTATTGTATTTTTTCACACTTACCTTTCATCCACATTTACATTAATTTCTAATACATACCTTAATATGGCAGTAAATGACCTTAATGTGCCGCTGAGAATCCATTCATTCATTAATTTTTGTAATATGCTTAAATGCATCCAAATTTGAATTTATTTTCATGTTCATCACTTATTTAAGAAAAGTTCTGTTATTTTTCCACTCCAAGAAGCAATCCCCTATTCAAAACTGACTTTATTATGCTGTTATATTAAATTAGGTAGTTTTGAGGATGCCCTATCCTCTAACCTTTTGTGTGGTTCCATTTGGGTATAAAGAGTAAGTCAACATACAAGAAATGGATATTCAATATAAACGTGAGCAAATTGCAGTTTCCCTTGACTATATCTTGGAAATAAGTACATATATATTTGTGTTGACAATCATTTTTTGGCGTCAGGTTTCAGAACAAATTTACATGACAAATTTACAGGACAAAGATATATGCTCTAACAAATAATGTTTGTTTAATTTTTGAGAAAAGTTCAAAATCACATTTCTTAAATAAACATAACCTTGTGCACTTTCGTATTTTGTAATGTACTTAGTTTTGTATTTGTGCCTTATTTTTAGATTTCCAGAAATATCTTTTCACTGTTAATCTGAACTATTATTTAAACAAATCAAAACTTTCACCAGAATCTTTTTAGTTCTATAAGTAAAGAAATTTTACTTTGATCATTTCACATGCTAACATCTTTTTCTTTTTATATATATTTTTATAAATTACATCAAATTTTCTATATCTCAGCCTATATTGATTTTTTTTGAAATTGATTGGATCACTCTGTCAAGTCTTAATTTAAAGAACAAATAGATTTCTTCTCTTTGTAGTGTTATATAAAACGTAACACAATATAAAAATACATTTTGGGGCTGACATCTGGGCTCAAAGCTTGCAGGCAATCTGCATGTGACCGAGTTGCGGGCATCCTTAAATGAAGACATTATACTTGATATCTTGCTGTGACCGAGTTGCGGGCATCCTTAAATGAAGACATTATACTTGATATCTTGATGTGACCGAGTTGTGGGCATCCTTAAAACAAGAAATAATACTTGATATCTTGATGTGACCGAGTTGTGGGCATCCTTAAATCAAGAAATAATACTTAATATCTATTTCCTGAAGATAATGGCACTTGAGATGCTGACTCTGAAAGCAAGGGCAATAAGCCTCATTTCGTACTTCCGATGACGGATTATATTTACCTGGGGGATTCACATTAACGTGGAAATTTTGTATTGTGAAAATATCATATGATCACAATCTTCGGATAAGTTTCTGTCATTAAATATGATGCTCCGAAAATATTTTAGGAGAGGCGTCTTGACCGAGGGACAGTTGTTTATTGATCTGGAATGCATGCTCTTAAATGACAACAATCCAGAAGTTTCATATAGCATCATGCTATTATTATATTAAAGATTTGACCTATCTAAGAAGGAGGCACACTTAAGTCACACGAGCCGCTTAATTAGTCTCCAAGAGACGCCTTATGAAATTAATTGGCATGTTTGGCCGTTGGAGAATTGTACCACGTGATACCTCAGGCTTGAAAGACAAATATTTGTCGTAGAAAATTAAAGTTGAAGTTTAGAGGTTAAAAATTTCCAGTGATTTTCATTTGCAATGAAAAAGATCCGAGATTTTAAAAAAAAGAATTTTTTTGTTCTAATTGTTAAAATAAATTATTTTGCCTATCAAGTAATGGGTCTTGCGTTGTATTGATGTGTAAAAATGCAACATTTTAATTGTTATGGCGATTTTACCATAATGACATGCGATGACAAGTATTTTTGCCAGCTTTTGATAAGTGTTACCTAAAGTTCATGAGAAAATGGCAGAACTCCGTGTGTCCATTTAACACCAAATCAACTTATAATTGCCAATATTATTAGAAAGTAATTCGATTCTAAACAATGGAATAATCGAATATCATCTTAATTGATATCAAACATAGAATTCACCTGGCATATTCCTTAGTTTATGACTGGTGTGGCATGCTGATATTAACCTGGACATTTAACATATGCAATTATATCTTTGGCATGTGAAGTACCACAGAGGCTTGACTCATTGACCCCAGGGTTAATCTGTGTCAAATGGTAATCAAGGCCACCAAGATGAAAAATAGTTTTATGGGTTCTCTGTTGCTAAATACATGTTTTATAGTAACATGCTAGTAATAATGCTAATATAAATTTATATTACATTTTGATTTTATTATACCAGATGAAAGGTGAAAATGGAATTGACTGGGCGATATATATATATATATATATATATATATATATATATATATATATATATATATATATATATATATATATATATATATAAATCTACAATCTGGAAACAGAGAATGTCATCTTGACATACCTTGCGAATTACTTGATGGTGCACTCTGGGATGCCAATAAGGGTAATGATAGTGCCATTCCCTGTTCATTGTATCGCATTAGTTACTTAGTTCGTTATGCTACCCACTGACTTAAAGACAATATCTGCTCGCTCAAAATGCGAAGTATGGTCAATGGCCCATGTGCATGAAGTAGAAAGTAAATGCACCGCTGCTTTGTCCTATTGCTTTAACCTAAATGGACCAGCAAATGGCTGTAATAATGAGGTGCGTGGCGGCCATTAGGGTACCGTCCCCGGAGAGAGTGGGAGTAACTAAGAAGGACTCTGTGCACTCACCTGGTCTGGCTGATGTGCATACTATGAGGAGAGAGGTAGTGATTTCCACTGACGGTGATGTGGTTTTTGTTTCTTTTGCGCCCAGCTAACAGATCTGAAAGGAGATTTGTGACAGGTTAATGTCAGTAATTGCCCCCCTAAATGTGCCCCTTATTTCTCATAAAGAAAAAGGACCGATCGAATGAGAGAAGGGGGAGAGAATTTTTTTTATCATATTTTGCTTAGCAAATAATAGCCTTGTTATGGACAGTGCATTTATAATATAATATTAATAATAATATTTAAAATATTTATGTGTAAAATAGCCGAATGGACAATTATTGTCAAGAAGGGAAACATACTTTGAAAAATATTTTCCATCTTTTGGATAATCTTTTGGAACACTGAAATCACAAAGGCTCTTCATTGAACAGACACTATTTGCCAGTATCTAATTAAGAACTTTATTCTATTAAACAGCATATCTATCTTTTTTATGCACATTTATCATATCCTGCATATATGTTTCATATTAAGGATAGTCTATCGACGATTCCTTGAACCAGGATATGGACTCGGTTCTAAAGTGAAGAGAGCTTAATAACAAATATTTAGTCTGGTAAAAAGAACCATACGGTTTCATCAATGTGAGGTCTATTCCACACTAAAAGCATCTGTTTTGTGTGCATTTTGGAAGATCCACAAAACATCACCGCACATTTCAAAATAAGACAAACAAAGATTAAAAAGTAAACATAGTTGACCTTTTTCTAGGAATAACAAAGGAGTTACCGGATTGTCATGTTAAGAATTTCAAATGTTTCCGTTACAGTTAAAAGTTATTTTCATCATAAAGTGATTTTAGGCCCGTTCAGCAACAATTGCCATATCAGGTCCACATTCCAGCCTTTTAATCAGTGTGAAAGTAACACTACCGGCAGTGGCAGTCGAACCCACGGCCTCCAGTCCTTCACTTGTATAACTCAGTAAGATACAGATCCTTTACTCTACCACCTGTACCAGTGGGGCCGGTCTATTTTCACCGTGATATATGTCACCGATTCGCACTGTGCCTATAATCATCTGCTTAATGTTTTGTTCTGATCACTTTGAGAGGAACGAATATCATCTTAACAAAAGTTTAAGATTAACATGACATGTGCCCCAAAGAAGTTAGTAATAGGTTACCAATAGGTTACTAATAGGTTACTCTACTTCAAAGAATTACTAATAGAACTAATTATGTATGAAACCTCTTATCACCTAAGCTTGACTCAAAGAAACGTGATGAGAGAGCGAATGATGAATTTCACATGCAACTTGATGTATTCTTTATCTTGTGGCTATCTGTTTCAAAGGTATACCCCACCTTTTTAATTGTGTGAAGTGAAAGATTTCAAATCCAGCTAGGATGGCCTGAGCTCTTGGAGATTAGTTAAAAGGTTTATCTGAAACATGCCTTGTTAGACCAAGGGATTAATCCAATCCTACAGGCTGACGCTATAGATTTACCAATAATGATGTACAAAGTTACTCTTTTTTATCATTGAGAAATGACAAAAAGTCACAGAATATACCAGTTTGAGAATAACAATAATTGAAAATGGCTTCCTATGATAACACACGTATCTTTTACACAGATTGTAAAAGAGAACTACAACATAATATTTACAAAACGAGGCGAACAGAGGCGTGCAGTTACACAGACAATATCGAGTGGGCTGTATTGAAAACCACGCACAATCTTGTTAATGTACAAAAACTGAGCCCAATAGAAAGTTATTTTTTGGAATGACATTCATAAGTAAACTAATCTTTTGCAGTACTTTGTATCCACTTCATAAGCAAATGTTAGATTTAATATTCGCATAATGACACAAGCCACCTGCAACTCGGGGAGCAAAATACAAAACTGTGTAATTCCAAATTCCCATTCACAAATAAATCAAAATTAGTTTCTAACTTTATGTTCATTTCATAAAGGTGAGGCAGGCTCAGTTACATTTCATGACAATGTATAGGTCGTATGACAATGATGATTTGGTGTAGATATCTGATTTGAAACTGATTAACCACAAATACGATATATATACTTTTTCCTTAAAGTTCGATAAATGCAGAAAATAACATCAGATTTACGCTTTCTCTCCACTTACGCTACTCTTTAACTTAAAAGCTGTGCTATTTTGGGTATTCGTAAATACAATATTATGCCCTCTCAACACTGTTAAAGTTTGGTTTCAGCTATCTGCCTAACATTTGCAATACATTTGCGATACATTTGCACTTTTTGACGTCCAAAGCTCAAACATTATACCTTTATTGACCACATTCCCTTATCTCTCTAATCCAAAAATATCAACAAAGAAAGCTGAGAAAAAAAAAGATCAACAAAGAAAGCTTTATAATATGCAAGATCTTGCCGTCCAAACAGAACATGTGAATGCTGTCTAGACACAACGCTATTCACCTTTGTATTTTATAATCCCCCATACTGGATTTCCATCCCAAGTTAGGCCTTTCTCAAGTCAGGCCTTTCTCAAGTCAGGACTTTCCCAAGTTAGTCCTTTCCCAAGTCAGGACTTTCCCAAGTTAGGCCTTTCCCAAGTCAGGACTTTCCCAAGTCAGGACTTTCCCAAGTTAGGCCTTTCCCAAGTCAGGACTTTCCCAAGTCAGGACTTTCCCAAGTTAGGCCTTTCCCAAGTCAGGACTTTCCCAAGTCAGGACTTTCCCAAGTCAGGACTTTCCCAAGTCAGGACTTTCCCAAGTCAGGACTTTCCCAAGTCAGGACTTTCCCAAGTCAGGACTTTCCCAAGTTAGGCCTTTCCCAAGTCAGGACTTTCCCAAGTTAGGCCTTTCCCAAGTTAGGCCTTTCCCAAGTTAGGCCTTTCCCAAGTCAGGACTTTCCCAAGTTAGGCCTTTCCCAAGTCAGGACTTTCCCAAGTTAGGCCTTTCCCAAGTCAGGCGTTATTTTGGGATCAGCTACTGGTACGCTTAGTTGAGACTTTCAATACTAACAGCATCAATAGTACTAGTAGTAGCAATAGCTGAAGCAGAAGTGAGCATTTTTTGTCTTAATAGTATTAAGATAATCCCGAGATTCTATTACCTTTTATTCTATAGATATGAACCTACGTTGATCTAGCCTTGTCCATCTAAGGTTTCATGCCGAACATTTATGTTTCCTTGTCAGTTAATCTTACCAGACATTCTTTCTCCAAACTTTGCAAAATATCTTGTAGAATTGCAACACATAATACCAGGTATCTGAGACAACATAATATAATCACTATCATCGTATCTTTGCTCTGCTCAGATTTAATACCATATTTACCTCAGAGACTAACTTTTATTTGTTTTGCTAATGAGAGTGAGCTGTTATGTTGTATTTCATCCTTGTCTTAACAATATCCTCCTTGGGACCAAAAGTGTACATATGAAAAGGAAGCTATTTTTTTGTTTTGGCTGGCCTTATTTTTTCATCTCGTTTGATTATGGTATTTCACTGTTATTTCAAAATATGAAATACCTAAATTGCAAAAGGTTCAAAATTCTGCAGGCATGGTTAATGGGAAGATCAGAAAATATACCACATTACCTTAAAGGAACTCCTTCTAAATCACTATCACTCCTTCTTAGAATAATAGAAGGTTCAATGAATGTTTGTACCTAACAATGAATACTTGTACCTAAGTCTAATAGAAAGATATATGGGGATAGGTCTTTTGCGGTATATGCTCCAAGTATATGTAATGCAGAGCATTCATTAAAAACCTTTATATATCAAAAACTGTAAATTTGTAGAGAGTTTTAAAAACCATTTGAAACCACTTATTCAAAAAACCTACAAGAGCGGCATGAGCAGACTGTTTCTAATAATGAGCTATATAAGTGTCTTATTATCATTATTAATATTACTATGGCAAGGGAATTCAAGCTGTAATCAAGAGTATGCCAAGCCAGATGAGGTGAGAATAAGAAATATTAGAGCATGTGTAGATTGAAATGGCAGTGGGAGGAAAGTACATCTTATTACAGGAAATGCATAAACCATCGCACCATGTCAACAGCGTACAGGACACAACACAATATATTCTGATATGGACAACAGACAAATGGCATACTAGATGTTGTTTGGGGGTTTTACATCACATTCACCATCATTTCATGAAGACACCTGCTTGTAGCAGATAGAGCGCAGTCTCACTGAACTCTCATGTCGCAGGTCCTTGACATGGCAACCCACACAGTCACAAACTTACATGGGCAACAGGTTAAAGCTTTCATGAAATCAGAGAGGTCAGACAAATTTACAGAGATTTGGGGCATGTTTAAATGATATGTGGTCAGCTAACTGTGCTACAAACAAGCTATCTCCCTGAAATCAATAAAAATACATCTGCCAAGATTTTTGTATTTTGCTGAAAGTGCCCAATACAACGCTTCACATATGTTCTCTGTACTGACACATGTGGGTTTTATGCTAGTACCAATTGAAAACAACTAATGATAAATAAGCTTCTGTAATGAAAAGGTGCTTGAAAATCTGATTTGGTGAAAGTTTTAACCCTTCAGGTCTCAGCTCATATGAGAAATGAATACGATCTCGGCATAGCTGTGAATGACCTTAATAACCTTAAATTAGAGTCAATAATCTTAAATGGTCGGCAGGGGTGTTGTAATGATGCAAAATCTAGATATGGCATAATTATCCAAGGATGCTCACATCTTATTTTATGTTACTTTATCTCAAGGTAGTTCTATTTTAACAAAACAAATCTTTGTTCTAGTCTTTCAATTGCTTTAAAAAGTACTTTTACATTGTAAAGAGATAAAATTCTAATACAGTAATTCTAATACTAGATACAATTCTCATACAGTTATGTGCAATTTTAGCCATGCTTCTTCAATTGTAAAAACAAGAAACTAAAGTTAACCGGAAGCAGCTGATTTCAATCACGTGCAGAGCTGTGGTCTCCGTGTCCAGAAGTGATTCATTCCTCACATCTTGCCAATGTTCATTTATCAAAGTTAAAACATCTTTAATATCAAAGTAGGGCACCTAAAATAGCATGTTTAATACTAAAATAAGTTACATCATCATTTACCACGAGAACTGCGCAAAAGTTGATAAAGGTCGGAAAACATCGACACACATCAGTAAATTCAAAACCTGAGAGCATTATGGGTTATATACATATACCCCAATGAGTTTAATTGTTTTCATAATGAAGCTTTGATATATATCAGATAGATGAACGTGTACATAATATAGCGTGCTTGGCATCAGCTTTCATCTGTATTATGAAGAGATGCTCCAAACGGAAAATCAAAAATATCATTTGTCTTTGACATAGTAACTCTACAAGGTAAGTGAGCAAAGTGAAAATGTAAATAAAACAGACTTCCAGTAGCATATCTTGAATCGAGTACACGTGCAAAATGATCTTATAAATTGCAATTAAAATGATGACCTTCTATATGACCGTGCAGTAATATTGATGACCTTCTATATTGGCAGTTATAAAGATGATCAAATGTGAAACAAATATATTGAAAACAAAAACAAAAGAGCAAAACAATAATATTTATAAGTATTATTTCTCTTTCGAAGAAAATTTCTCCCTGATACATCAGGAAATATTGAGGCCCGAATTGTATTACCATGACTACAGATTTGTATTGCCCTGATTATGGAAAAGAGATACATTCCGCCATTCGTGGAAAAGTGTGGGGCGTTGAATTCCGGTGGCAGGTTTCTGTGTGCTATTATACAGCCTTATCATTACCGGAAAGGTCATCGATTTGAAGACTCAAATCTGGCCTAAAATAATTATAATTATACTTCTTTATATCTGCAAACCCTGAAAAATTACAAATATGCAGTAGAGTGTACAAAGATCCCTACAGCAAAAGCTATAATCTCATACCACCCATTAGGGACGTAATTGAATATCAATGATCATCAGTAACATAATAGGAATATAAATGATATATCAAAGAATATTGTGAAGAAAGATTTCAAAGGGACTGTGCCATGGAGTATTTGTAAACCACAGATAAGACCCAATTAGTGGATATAATGGTTACTCTAGAGTGCTATAATGAGACAGGGAAATAAGACAAGTGGATTAGGACGATACATACGTTGCCCAGCCTCATGTTGCTGCTAGGGGATGCCAAATATTCTCTATCATAGATCATGTTTTGTTATATTTCCTGGGCTCCTATAATTGCCTCACCACTCACTATAATAGTCCATGCTAATCTATGCCTATTCTTGAATTTCTATTGAAGTTAATAACATTGATATACAATATGCAGTATATTCATATGTTGATATGTTAGTTATGCCTGGAACATACGTTGACTAATCTAATGGTAATATCACATGTTTGTACTTTCACTGTGTATGGTCAAGCAAGTCCCAGCTCAATATCTGTTCGGATAGAAACATAGAGAGTGATGGTTTCATATTGAAAAACACAAAAGTAAAGACAGATAGCACACACCGACATTCTATTTTTCCATCTAACATGAAAAATACATTTGATAATCTTGTGCTGATTTGGTATTATACTGTTACCATTTCCTTAGTAAGCGGTTTAAACGGAAATGAAACCGCACGTGGAATCTTTTACAATGAAATACTCTTTATGCTTTTGATACCTACACACTTGTATATATATATATATATATATATATATATATATATATATATATATATATATATATATATATATATATATATATATATATATATATATATATATATATATATATATATATATATATATATATATATATATATATATATATATATATATATATATATATATATATATATATATATGTATGTGTGTGTGTGTGCCAAAGTACCAAAACATATTACAGTTCCTGTTTAAATTATCTTTCCCTCTTTTGACACCGCCCAATGGTGTGGTGTTTTACGACCCTTCCAAGTCAGAATTTTATCCATGAAATAGTATTATTCATTGACATTCAAAATAATATTTGGTGAATATCCATCAACAATAGTTCTACCTTCAGAATTAAAATTAAGTCAATGAGAGACATCACTTTCTCATTCCATATCCTTTTTCAACTCATATAAGTATTGTGAAAACATAAGGAGCGAAATTGTGTTTAAATGACCCTTCCCACGCCACAAGCCATAAAGGGTCGACTATCAAGCGTCTGTGAACAAAAAATGAATAACTATTGTTATTAAATATGAAAGCTCATTTCATTTTCGATACATGCTTTAAACTGAAGGACTTGTTGTGGTCATACCTATCGTTATATTACTGTGGCTAATTTCCACAGTGAACTATAGATGTCATCTTTCAGAATCTGGACACGTTACGTTTTCCAAGACTTCCCAAGAACATGTAATTAATGTACGCATAACGTTATGGCGGCAATACTGCCATCATTATGTGACAATTCTGTCACAACCAGATGTAATGTAATTCCTAATCTTCCATACGTAATCCGGACAGCTTAAAAGCATTGTTTTCTCCCCCCAAGTGATAACCATGGCCAGGCTTGTATAGGGTTTTAGAAAGTCATTTATGACTCGATAGCTTTATTATTACCTGTCATAAGGGAATACTTTGAAATGTTTGATTGCGGCTCTTCTTTGCAGGAGATTGAAATTGCCTCAGCACTTGACGGATCGCACCTCCAGGTAGTTGATGCTAACCAATTCTTTTAATTATTGTCCTGTCAATATATTCATTAATAATGGTGTGTTATTTAATTGATATTCTGTTGTTTTATTTGCTTGAATGTCAATATATATGGCGTCATCATGTCAATGAACGCATGCATATTATATGAATTGGAAACTGCCTGTGGTACACTTGAATAAATAGATAAATAGATAACTAAACAAACAAACAAACAAACAAACAAATGAATGAATGAATGAATGAATGAATGAATGAATGAATGAATGAATGAATGAATGAATGAATGAATGAATGAATGAATGAATGAATGAATGAATGAATGAATGAATGAATGAATGAATGAATGAATGAATGAATAAATAAATAAATAAATAAATAAATAAATAAATAAATAAATAAATAAATAAATAAATAAATAAATAAATAAATAAATAAATAAATAAATAAATAAATAAATAAATAAATAAATAAATAAATAAATAAATAAATAAATAAATAAATAAATAAATAAATAAATAAATAAATAAATAAATAAATAAATAAATAAATAAAGGATGTAGAGGTTTACAACATTATTCAAAACATGGCACAATGGTACTGAATATTTGGAGGAAAAACACAGATATTTTTCAAGACAATCTTACATTAAAAGTCACATGACAAGAATATTTTTAAGTGGTAAATCCTAGATTTCATACCTCTGAGAAACATCTGACAAATTTTTCTGCAGTCTGATGTTTAGTTTAGCTATAATCTAAGATCTTTGAACCCCCAGGGTAATTAAACTACTTCCTTGACCTAGAACTGGGTCAGCAGGCTGCCGACGTCATTGTGCCCCACATGCATCTCCTGCACACATATTCCTCCTATGTCTATACATGTTTAACAGCTGATGTCCTTTCTCTACACAAATAACATCCATTGAAAATATGATTAATGGCAAAACTTTAGGCTTTAAAATAGAGACCTGCATTTACATCAGCTTCCCATCCCCAAATCCCTACTTTAATTGAAGAAAATAAACAAACATGACTTAACTGAGTATAGTGTCGGAAATATGGCCTGCTCTCCTCTTATCAGTTTCAAGACACTTATTAGCTAGTCCTAAACATTATGGCATGAAGTTTAAGGGTATTCAAACTGTAAATGGAACATTGAGATAACACTTTAAAAATATTTTTAGTTGATATTTCCAGATTTTTTTACACTGAAAATTTATTTATTTATTTATTAACCAATGGCCAGTAGCAATATCAATTAGTTGAATATTACTCATATTCAGTAATGTTGAGCTAAACTTCATATGACATAATTGAAAAAAAAATGTTTTGAAAGCATTTGACACATTTTTAGATCTGTTTCATTCCTGGAAATTATTTTGACTTCTGAATTTTGAGGTCTGGTTATATATTGTTTATGCATTGCAGTTGTATTTCAATGGCCATTTGAAATGTTCAGTTTGGTGTTTTTGGTATTATTCTGTCATTGCATGTCATTGGGTGCCCAACAAAATCATATATCAGTATTTATATTCAAACAGATAAAGGAATTTTGACCATAACATTATGATAAAGAATAGTTCAGTCAGTCCCTTGTAGGATCTGAATAATCTCAACAGGCAGATGCAAGTTTGTCAAACTCAACTAGGAGGCTGTCTGTATTCCTTTCTTCCCCATCACTACAGGCATAATCCAAGTGACTATGATGTGAAACATGATCTGACCTACAATCCACATGTGCTCATTAGGCCACTAGTGGTTCAAAGATGTTATCAACACTCTTATTATTACTTATAAATTGCAATCCCTCAAGACTTATTATTACTTATAAATTGCAATCCCTCACTGGCTTGGAGTGGTTTGTTTTGAACATGAAGGGCAAACATGCGTGTCACTTCCGGCAAAATCTCAGCAGCCCTGATTTGACCCACATAGAAAGGGGCATGTCCAGCAAATCACTTTGAGCCACTATAATTCTGTATTCCATTTATAAAAATATGTAAAACATGTTGAAACGCAATGTCAATGTATTGTAATATATTACGGCACAATTTAAACATTTTCACAATTTTCTTGTCATGTGACTTTAAAGGATAATTTTTGTGCATATTGTACTGGGCTGAAAGAGGCACTACAGACTGTTTCACATGAAAGCATATTTTCCACTGTTCATGACTCCTCCTGACATTAATTCTAACTATTTCCATTCAGCTGCACTCTGTCTATAGCTGGTTTAATGATAATTACCACGTGATTCAAGAATTTTAATTAAGATTAATGTTTTCCATTGATGCTTAAATGCTTTATTGGAACCAAAAGAATTGCATATTTATTTCGGCCAATCCACACTATTTTTGACACAAGCCCAAAATTGATACATGGTAAGCTTACACATTAACTTGAATAATCATGAAATATGTTGATATTTTGTGTCCCACCTAATAAATGTAAACATATGTGAAAAAGAACGTTCCAGTGATGTCACAGTTTCCTCTTCCCTAATCTTTATTACCATGTCAATCAGAACAGAAATGCATGTTTCCTTTAAAGCAATACCAATACAAATTATACACTGTTCAATGTTGACCCCTTAATGTGGCTGGGTTCACGTCACAACCATACCTGCTCTGCAACAAGTGTCACTGGGCGCTGACCGCCAAACCTAGCTTGACTAGGCCAATTAAGGTCGCATAAGGGGCCCCCGTCGACCCATGAGGGGCACATTTAAGCGTGTTGGATGTCGGCAAAACAAATCTGTTCTAAAATTGGCTGAGCGCGTGGTACATAGGATGGGCGGCAGGACAATGTCTTAGCAGTCACGACCGCTGTCCTGGGGCGACTGTGTAACAAGCACATAACAACGCCAAGCTTTATGTCATAATGGACTCAATTCGAGATGCACGCAACCACTCTCTAAGCCACATGTCCTGGTTTCACGTGAGTCACTTATCTTGGGCAAGTTGAAAAAAAATTGTGAGCGTTGAAGAATTGCAAAGAGGAATTTCTCAAGTCTTTTATCCGAGAGAGGAAATTGAACTTCTGCTGAAAACACGGACGATCGCAAGAACACGTCATTTTTAGATTGTTCATTGATTTTTTTTCAGAATAATGTTATAAAAGCACCCTTTTTAGTTTTACCATAAGATTATCATTGCAGACAAAAGACTCAATAAAACATGAAATAAGAGCATCTTTTAATGAAAATCGTTATTTGCAGCGTTATGTGTAAAAATACAATTACTTGATATGCAAAATATCATAAACCCCATAACGAATGAAGACCGTTGAATGGCTAGATATGCAAGGTTCAGGCAAGCCAAAACGTCTAATTGAGCTAAAATGATTGATAAATACCGATTAATTCAACAAGGGATGGGTAATTGTGGAAATTAAATTGAAAATAGGACTGATGCTTGAAGTGATCTAGGGAAAGAGATATCTGCTGCAAAATGTGCAGCGAGAAAAGATTAGATTAAAGCGATGCATCTTGGGTAATAGTGGAGTGTACGATGATGCAATAAAAACGGGTTAATTAAAAATGATGTTAACACATGGTTCATTTTTGAAAAAAAATGTGTAATGCACGTTTTAAATGATAGACTGAATTAAAACAAACCCTTTATTGTATTGGACAAGGGTAAGTGCTACAAATATAGGGTGATGGGAATGAGTGAGTTCACATGAGTGAGTTCACATAAAATGAGTGAATTCACATAAAATGAGCGAGTTTGCATAAAATAAGAATGAGTGAGTTTCCATAAAATAAGAATGAGTGAGTTCGCATAAAATAAGAATGAGTGAGTTTGCATAAAGTGGGAATAAGTGAGTTAACATAAAATACCAAAGTGTCAATTAGGTAAAAAGAACTAGTAGATATCACGTGCTAACCATTGTTTAAAAGCAATTCAATTAAAATCTAGTTTATAGTCTGTCTCCTTGCAGACGATGAAATTAGACTCCATGACTCACTTTATGGTATGTTATATGAAAGACGGAGAAAGCTATTAACTCCACGCTTCGCTTTATGGTATATTACATAAAAAACTAAGATAGCTATTAACTCCATGATTCACATTATGGTATATTATATGAAAGGCGGAGAAAGCTATTAACTCCACGCTTCGCTTTATGGTATATTATGTGAAAGGCGGAGAAAGCTATTAACTCCACGCTTCGCTTTATGGTATATTACATAAAAAACTAAGATAGCTATTAACTCTACGATTCACTTTATGGTATATTATGTGAAAGGCGGAGAAAGCTATTAACTCCACGATTCACTTTATGGTATATGATATGAAAGGCTGAGATAGCTATTGACTTCATGATTCACTTTATGGTTAAGGCTGAGATAGCTATTAACTCTACGATTCACTTTATGGTATATGATATGAAAGGCGGAGAAAGCTATTAACTCTACGATTCACTTTATGGTATATTATATGAAAGGCGGAGAAAGCTATTAACTCTACGATTCACTTTATGGCATATTACATAAAAATCTAAGATAGCTATTAACTCCATGATTCACATTATGGTATATTATATGAAAGGCGGAGAAAGCTATTAACTCCACGATTCACTTTATGGTATATGATATGAAAGGCTGAGATAGCTATTGACTTCATGATTCACTTTATGGTTAAGGCTGAGATAGCTATTAACTCTACGATTCACTTTATGGTATATGATATGAAAGGCGGAGAAAGCTATTAACTCCACGATTCACTTTATGGTATATGATATGAAAGGCTGAGAAAGCTATTAACTCCACGATTCACTTTATGGTATATGATATGAAAGGCTGAGATAGCTATTAACTCCACGATTCACTTTATGGTATATGATATGAAAGGCTGAGATAGCTATTGACTTCATGATTCACTTTATGGTTAAGGCCGAGATAGCTATTGACTTCATGATTCACTTTATGGTTAAGGCCGAGATAGCTATTGACTTCATGATTCACTTTATGGTTAAGGCCGAGATAGCTATTGACTTCATGATTCACTTTATGGTTAAGGCTGAGATAGCTATTGACTTCATGATTCACTTTATGGCATATTATATCAAAGGCTGAGATAGCTTTGATGAGTTGGGGGATGATTTCTTTATTTACGGATAGTCAAGTGGGCGTGATGAAATACGTAATGTGGTATTAGGAGATTAAGGTAGAGTTACATAAGATATTCAGGATAAGATGCTGTGTATGTATGCAGCAGGATGGAGGAATGAGGTAAATATTGGGAATTGGTAAACACTAAGCATGACTTGTCATCGGTAGAAATGACAGACATAGGCATATAATGTTTAAAGTTTCATAGGCATATAATGTTTAAAGTTTCATAGGCATATAATGTTTAAAGTTTCATACATATACGATATATGTGTATTTTCAGAAAAGTAACCCCCAATAAGTTGCTCTCATCATAATGGTATATAAAAAAGTAATAATAAACTCTCAAAGTATGTAAAAATGTGCTAAATTTACAAAGGAAAAAATATCAGCTGAAAAGAAATGTATTAAATGCAGGTTCAAATGGATTAACTCATCGAAAAACTGCAAATATTCATATATTTTATTTTTTCTTCAATAAGACAAAGGTGCTAAAATGATCTCTTTAATATGTATATAAATTGTAGAATTTGTTCTATTTTTTGCGCCATTTATACTGGGTGAAAGTGACACCAGGTACCAGCTGCAATATGAAGTTTTGTACTACCCATTTCATATTCAATGTCTCCCATTTCTGGTGATGTAATATACACAGGTAAGATATCCCATCAATCAACAAGTGTTTTTTTTATTATTGATAATATAAATATTTTGTATTAATTTTTATATTAATTGTAATTTAATAACATCTTTGATAAAATAGATTTGATAAAAAATAAGAAAACAATAAATAAATAAAGTATCGGTACCAAATATTGCTAGGAGTTCTGTCCTTTAATTTGTTATATATTTATGGTCACAGCCACAGTGACATTTATGACAAACTTGCTGATGATCAAGTAGGCAGTGTGTGGAGCACAGAGAGGTCAAGATAAAATGATAAGGAAGTGTGGAATAAAGGAGGAAATATGCAGAGTATCTTGCTGCATGATACAAGCTGATTGATTATGGAGCAGCACACTCTTGTAATATCGCTCAGTGATTAGGAAATACTTTTATACCGTTATTTTCTTTAGAGTTGCCGCATGAATGTGCCATCTGTCTAGACTGTGGAGCATGTGGAAGAATGAACATCAGTGGGATGTTTTTTCGCACAGTCATCGTTCATCCTCCCCCTCAGTTGTGGCTTGGAACACTCACATATTCATTTATAAAATTACTGACACATGTGACAGATCAAAGAGCAAGCCGCCGAGGAGAGGGTCGCCAAATTGCAGAGCTGTTCTCTAGTTTATGGATTAAATCTCGTATTGAGACACAAACGAGATATTAAAACGAGATATCAAAACGAGATATTCCTTATGCTAGACAGAAATTGAGAGCAGTATTATATAGCTGATGATGGAATAATTTCCTGTTTTCACTTTGTATATTTGGGGTGATAACAGAAAGTGATAAAAGTAAAGTTCTTTTAAAACTTTTGTTTCTAACTGAACTTAAAAACTTAAGAAACTTTGATAACACTAACGTCGCGTATCAAATATTCAAAAAGATAAATTGATAAAAAGGGTATTATGAATTTGAGGAACATTTAAGACACTGTCTTTTAAAACACTGTTTTACTTCTTTTATATGTTTGGTTAAAGGATGGTCATCATTCTATTCTCTTTATATAATTAGGTTCATTTTAGATGACATACAAAGATTCAATTCTCGTGCATCTCTACAGTTTTTACATAGCACTTATTATTATGATAACATAAAAGAGTTAAATGATTTATGTTTGATTAATATTTGATTAATATTGTTTCTTTTCATTTTAAAGGATAGCACTGCATCATTAAAATATATCTACAGATGCAACTTGCCTTAAAAATGACAATCAACTGCAAGTAGCTGCATGTAGAAGTACTTAGAAGGAAAATATCTCTTTATCCTGAGCATCTCAGCGCCTAACATTGCACTGACAGACACATGGACACATATATTAAGCCCACATCTAGATAATGAAAAAAACCCCCATCAAAAGCCTCAATATAATTAATGGGACAAGTTATTTTTTTCTTTGGAACCTACGTTGAGTAACTGTTAATATCAAAGCATGTAAGGAAGAGTATAGAATCTAATTTCAGAAATGAGTACAGTGGTGAAATAACACACATTATGCTACCAGGATGCGAGTATTGTGTATGAAGCATATTGCATCATATATGGACTACAGTGTACATGGACGAGAAACAGGCTGCAAAAACAATTGAAATCCACACACTAAAGACATCAACAAGATATCAACAATTTCATTATTTTTTTCACGAGACTGGTGTAAAGCTAATTTTCTCTTCAAGGACTGGCTAAACACTGCAATAACAATTCGCCATTTTGTGTATATTTTAGGCCAACTTAACCTTATTTTTCTTGCCAATGTGTTAGTTGGGAGTGACATTATGACACGGATTCTAATAACAAAAAACGCTGCCCCTAATCTGTGTTTTTGAACGTAGCATAAATAGATACGCTTGTGCCTTTTATTGAGTTTCCATTTTTCTGTTTGTTACCCTTTTGTGTAAAGGAATCTGTATGAACATATACAAGTGAAAGAAACGTCAAGGTACTTTAGGCGACAGCAGCGTGTACGCCATAGTAAGGGGCGTGGGCGATACAATTCTGTCATTCTTTGATGTTGCCTAGAGAAACACCTTTTCTTCTAGCCAGGTTTCACTCAAGTATCCTCAAACAGAAATGAGCCCAGATAAATCTAACATGAGTGTTCTTTCCGATGGCCGTAATAAAAATGATGCACACTGATATCAAAGCGTTTGACCATCGGGGTCCTCAGACTATAACATTACACGAAGCTGCTGACACAGTTTAAAGGTTCTTCATCTGTTCAACCTGTAATGTACACCCCCTGGTCTTAGGGAGTCATGTATATTTTAAACCAGTGCGTTTTGAGGGACACGGTTTTGTTATATGTAACCATCAACCAGGGTAAATGCTAAATTTACCAAATATATAAGGCAACCAGGAAACCTGTTCATTGTGGAAGATATTATGTGTTCTTAAATTGTAAGAAGCAATTGATTAAAAAAATCGTTTTTCAAGTGAACCATTTTCTTTAGAGAGCAGTCTGTTTGGGTTGCCAAGATTGTTTATCTTAAACGAGACCCTTCTTTATATAAACATTTGAATACTGAAAATATCAGAGAATTGAGGACCCAACTGTTTCTAAGCAGGACTTTTGGTTGTATGTGGGTGGGGAATGGGTGATTATAATTGACTAATATAATATATATTTTTGTTTGGCAAAACAACATGATGAGAACATGTGTATCTGCATTTAATCAACACCATTCCAAAGGCCACCGAGCAACATTTGGAACCAATCCCTTTCTTTCCAATTCACTGTTCTCGAGTTTCCTTTTTCTAATTGGATACTTACTGAAGACGTTGGAAATCATTAAGAAACCTTTTTGTTCACACTGTATCAATTTCACAAAGAACATTGTTTGGTATTGCGTTTCTTTTTCCTTAATGTGAATCAAATTAAAACACCAGAAAAGTGACATAAATGTGATTTGTTCCATTTTGGACTATTGTATATTATGTTGTTTGAGCATACTCTGGTAGTTTATAATTACAAGTAATTACGTTCATATTCCTTTCATTTACATGAATATAAAAAACCCTGAAATAATGTGCTCATGGGTAATTTATAGAAATAAATGTGAAGGTAAAATGAATAAAAATATTATCATATTGACGATTTAAACAGGTATGGACATATCTTGCAAAAGTCAAAGTATCTGAAAGGAAGGTTTCCTTGTCCAAACATCTGAAAGCATGTCATTGAATTTAGCTGCAAATGCACTATTTTGAATTAATGCTAAATTACTATTTTGATTTGGTTAGACATGTCTGTCCCCCCTCACCTAAAAAGCACACCGATGCATTTAAGTCACATATTTCCATGATGATATGAATTTGAACCAATTGTAAACGTGATATTTGTAACAAAAATCATATAATATACAATGATATGGCAATAGCAAATAACAGTAACATGAATATTGATATTAAAACCAAATCAACAACACGCAATAAAATACCTTATAAAATACTTATAAAATAAAAAGCAGTTTTGCCATCAAACTAAACACCAAGCATGCTATCATGTATGTGTATGTGAGCAAACACAGAGATTGCTATTATCCTTTTTGGGGTAGGTTACATCACTTTCAATATTATTTCATTCATTTGATATGACCTACTTGTAGCAAATATGATGCTGCCTTACTAACTTATTATGTCACAGGTCTTTGACATGACAACCCACTCAGTCACAGCTTTATAAGGTATCAGGTTAAACCTTCAGGCAGTGAAATTAACATAAATTCAATGCCGACACTGCTGGGAATCGATCTCGCGACTTTTGTATTTGCACAGAGGAATTGGTGCTTCTCCAACTATCTGCGTCACGTGGCGTGAGATCAGTAGTCTACCCACGCGTTTGCACAATTTGTATTATGTTGATGACAATAAACAATGGACATAAAAGAGGTGTGCGAAGCCAATAAACTCATTTGGACTGACACTAATCATATCAATGATATTTAGTGTTTAGTCTGGTGGTTTGTTTGTGTGCTGGGCTGTTTTTCTTTGGTTTGGGAACTTGACCATATCTGAGTATATTCTGCATGTAGCCAGCTGGCGCGACATTTTTAAATATTGAATAAAATGCTAGCTTGTCAAGAGTTGAAATATAGTTATAATGTTTAGTTGACATGTCGGTTTTAATATGTCTTGTATTTTGGAATGATTGGATGGATAGTATATCTACAAATTATATATGTACATATGCGAGTAGCTTACAGTTAACAAGACCAACTAATTTATAGTTAAAATGGCTTATTTTTAGCCTAAGTAACGTATAATTAGTTTGATTAGAGAGCATTGAATTAGTTAAACCAAGAACTTTTAATGAGCTTGATAAAGTAATCTACAGTTAGCTTGACAGGATAGCATACAGTTAGTTTTAAATAGGTAGCTTTTAAGTAGTTTGAAAAGAAGCTTATAATTAGATTTAGCTAAGAGTAACTGTAATAAGTCCACGGCATTGTTGAAGCAGTATATCTTTAGTTTGATTAGATACCTTTGCATTAGCAAAAGTTAAGTGCATTTAATTAGCTTGGATAAATATATAAATAATTTCTGTTAATATCTTTGAAACATGTTTACACTCTGTATACTTCGTAGCATTGTTGACTGTACACATTTTACAATCATATTAATGTCCGCCTGCTGATGAAAAATTATCGTTTGCTGATGAAAATATGGACAGTATGTTGAGGAGAGGGACTAACATAACATAACATGTATTGACTATCATGGCTTTCTCGTGAAATGGTTTCATACCATTTAAAGATTTTAAAGGATATCAAATATGAGAAAAAGATTTTCAATCTGGATTGTATTGCATTGAATACTGTAAGTATTAATATGATATAGTATTATTAAATTTTACGATGTAACAAATATGGATAATTTTAACAACCTGATCATGAACAACTAGATTTAAGAACCGGTCTAGTGAAGGTGAAAAGAAAATAAGTGTTTCATAGCAACAGAAGTTATATTTTTCTGATAAAACAGTTTGACGGAGTGCCATAAAATGGAGATCATGAATCTTATATTTGTCTTAGTTTCCTGGAAGTGGATATCATGTAAAATGTTTGACATTGTATTACCCACGAACGAGATATTATGGCTGTGGTGTGTATATATGTGGTATCCCACAACTGCATTATAATGATTGTGGTCTGATTTTTAGGTCTTGGACCCAGATAACTGGCATTGGATATCATGGCTCTATTCAAACATAAATAGGAATAGAAACAACAAATGGCTCTATTCATACAGAAATAGGAATAGTATTAATATTTAACTTGAAGATGGAATGAACTGAAGCCTTACAAATTTCTTCCAGCCATTTCCTCCCTATTTTAATTTAGAAAAGAGATTTAGTGTAATATGTTCACAGAAAGATAAATTTACACTCTCATTCCAATGTGTTTAGAAACTATACATTCTAAACAGGTTTTCGTGTTTAGTTTGAGTTGCTTATACCTAAATTGTGTTGATCGTGATGTGTAAGTTGGATGACAGTGTTTTTGTAAGTTAATGGATTTTAAATACACAATCACTTAAAATAGTGATAAGACCAACATTTCTATTCAGTAACCTGATGATGTATGGTAGAAATACACCCACATTCACCACTCAAGAACGTCCTGTTGGTTCAGATATATATTGAGCTTATGATCATTTATCTTGTTGCCATAATTCCAAAACTCATCTTTTTATTTTGCAAGTTTAATGTATATGAGTCATAGAAACTAAATTTTTCCAACCATTAACCTTAAACAAACAATCATGAGACAAATTTACAACAAAACAGAAAGATATATGATGATATAAATTAAACGTAAAATACATTCGTAAAATACATCCATCGGCAATATTACTTATTTGCAACTTCCAATTTATGATTTGCCACAGTATGCGCAGTTGGTTAGAGCACAAACGTTTTAGCATCAATTCTTCTGTGTTGACTGAAAGGTTGTGGGTTCCATTCTCGGCCATTGCATTCACGTAACTTCTAATATGAGCTGAGGCCCATGGCTGAAGAGTAAACCTATTTCCGTTGTAAATCTATGATCTGTCATGTCTGTGGGTTGTCTGTCATGTCAAGGACCTGAACACAAAATCCACTTCGAATGCTGTATTTGCATAATACATGATGCAGGTGAGATTGTTATTCAATTATAATTCAATTCAATTAAAGATTAACAGAATCCCCATTTCAAACTCCAGTCATTTAACCCTTGTAAGTAGCCCTCAAACCATTCAGTTGTAGACATAAGACCCCCATATATTTTTAAGTTGTTCACTTTGAAAATCTAACATTTCCCTATTATTCACAATCTGACCTTCCACATTCTCATAATAAATTATTACATCATGGTTAAAACAAGTCTCATAATGACTGCAATTGATGCACAGTCTGCACTTAGAAAAAGAATATATGATCTTTTCTTATTACTTCCTGTGATCAGTAAAAGGAATGAAAGTGTCATGGCTGCCATAAAAGCATGTTTCATTTATTTGTAATTATATTCTTGATTAAAATAACTTTTGAAAGTATATATATATATATATATGGGGATATCTATATTGACGCTTATGCATAGCTATTCCCAAATCACAGAGCCAGTGTAACATCTTTGGCAAACACCATTTCATGTACCTGAGTAGCTATCTGCGATCTCCCATATTTAATATTACATTTCCTGCTATTATCCTAATACTATTATCAGAGGGATAAGAATATCCTGTTTGCAGCATATCACAGAATCTGGGGCAACAATCTTTCTGCAGGACAGAAACATCACGATGACACAAAAATATTTTTCTGAACTATCAAGTTTCCTAGAAATATCATATACTTATTGTCTCACAAATCTGTCATACAGAATAGCTTACATAAACTGTCATACATATAACCTTACATAATCTCTTATATATAACATTACATAAACTATCATGCTTTTAACCTTACATCATCTATCACACTTATAAGGCCACGGGCCGTGGCACAGTTGGTTAGAGCGCCAGCTTATTAGCACCAGTTCCTCTGTGGTGATACAAAGGTAGTGGGTTCGATCCCCGGCCGTGCCGAGATTGAACTCATGATACAATTTCACATGTGAGCTGAGGCCCGTATGTCAAGAGTTAATCCGTTATCCTTGTAAATATGTGACCAAGTGGGTTGTCACGTCAAGGACCTGCGACATGACAATTCAGTGAGACAGCACTATATCTGCTACAAGTAGGTCTCATCACGAAATGATTGAAATTATGTGTTGAAAACGATGTAAAACCACAAACAAACAAACAAATTATACTTATAACATCACATACGCTATCATACTTATAGTCTTACAAAATCATACTTTTAACATTACACGAACCATCATACTTATAGCATTACATAAATTACCATACTATCATATTTATAACACTACATGAACCATCATACTTATAACCTTGCAATAACTATCATAAAAATATATTATATGCAACCCTTTTGATAGTGTTGGAAGTTCAATTCTGACACGTGAGTGGAATTGACATATCGTATATGGTTCTAGCCCCACGTCTTTATTGAGAGTAATAACCGGGATCTATTCCCTTATCTCTAGTAGAATCACTCTTTCTATTATGTTGTCAACACTCCTCTGATGAACTCTGTGGTCCTCAGGGATGCGATCCTATGATGTAAGATATGTTGAGCAGATATTTGTACAATTAGGGCAGAGAGGTTGAATCTCTTTGCCTTGGAATAATCCTCAGCGGTGGCTAAGCATTACTGCGTTTCAAGGTATTTGAGATCAAATTACTTACACTTCAAAGTAGTGGACTAAACCATTAAGTGCGATACGAGCGCGTTTGAAATCCTGTGCCTTAAAATTATCAACAACTGTAGCTTAGAATTAATGCGTTTTGAGAAAAAAATCACTCAAACATCTAAATAGATGGTCTGTGATGTTTAACGCATGAGCAACTTAACGAAGACTAAACGCGGCACATGATTGGTCAGCAGATGACACGTCATGATTGACAGCTTGGTGGCGCCACTGCTACCGTCTGCTCAGTCTTACAAAGAGCAGTAAGCGTGATGGTCAATCAGCCCCCGGATAATTGAGGCTTGGTCTTGATTAAGAGCACCTCCCTTCCCTTTGTCCAATTTTAACATTCCTCGGACTGTCGTATAATGAACAATGTTCACATCACTGTCTCATTAAATGTCCCTTGAAATAAGATGAATGAGCTTCACAGGTGTTAACTACATTTCATTTGAATTCTTCTCCTTTGTATCTTAATGGCTGATTCATCATGACTGCCTTACAGTGAAACAAAAAATAAACATTAAACGTAGTAATTAAGATATATAATGGTTACACTTCAACTTTTCTACTCTTAATTGCAATTTATTTCAAATGTGTGAAATTTGATAGAGCATAAAAATATGTTCCTTCCTGTCAATTGAAAAGAATGTAGTTGGTTTTTCATACTGATTACAATATCTTGTTTTTATACTTTAATATTAGCGCTCAAAATAGTATACTACCAGACTAAAAAGTATTTTCAACCTGCTTCCATCACGATCCCGTCCAGAATGATCAGTGTGAGAATGAGAATGTTTACAGCAGAAACGTCAACTATAAAATCAACATTAGCCCTCAACTTGGAGATATGTTTACAAAAATCCCTACAAGGGGTTCTATTTTTTTGTGAACCGATCTACAATGTCCATGATGATAATCAAGGGAAATCAAATTTTCCTTGCAGAATTGTGTCATCTCGAGGTGAAAATCAACATACAGGTCTGATAGTGGTGAGCGGCAGCACAGATATCTCTCCGCCCCAGAAGGCATGCAATTGGATTAGAGATATGTCATAGCATCTCCAATGACTCGGCTTGTCATTTAACATGTTCTGTCCTGTGGTACCTCGCCTCTCAGGTATCGCACACTTGCATGATGGCCTGGGAAAATTGTTTCAGACCTTTTTATGTTTGTGTGCTATGTTTTGCTAAGTGTTATCATGGAAAAAATATCAACAAATCGAAAAATGATTTGATTGTGTGCAACAGTAGGGAAAGTGAGGAAGAACAAACACATGAACTGTATAAAACATGAATAAAGAAATATATATATATATATGTATTAATAATATATTAATATATATTAATCTTCACCTCCTCACCCACCAAGCTACCCAATCTCTGCTCAATCATAAGTCAGTTTTCGTCGATATAATCATAACTTGGCATTCAATTATCAATAAATAGCGTACATTCCAGTAAATAGTAATGTGTGTGTGTGAGTCCTACAAATTATTATCTTGAATCTAAATGCACATACCAAGCACTTACACGAGCCCTGCAACAAATCTTCTTCGCTGACAACATATATCTTCAGCTACAACACAATAGTGATATATCAAGAACCAATGGATTTGATCGCAAAATGATTACATACATATATAAAAAAAGTTGCTGTGTGAGGTATAGGCTGCAATTAAATTCGCCACTGAAAAGAGTGTGGTGATCTCGCTGTTCCGTCACCACGTAGCCTGCCCTCTAGTGGAAGTGACGCTGAACTAATCTCCACTTCACTTTTGTTTTGCAAGTTTATGTGAAGGGTTGCACTTTTAGCATATTATGAATGGCACAATTATCACTTATTTGTTGTCATAATTACATTAGAAATGATATATTACCTCCAATATGCCTAAATTTCTGTATTAGAGCTTTGTTTTCAACCATCGGTAAATTGACCTATATATTGACCTAATTATTGAGGCCCTGCTAGGTTTTGTACAAAGGGGCCTATATGGGTGAAATGCAAATATTTTTAGCCACCACGATAGCTGCACAAGTGAGAGATAGCAAGTGATAGACTGCTACAACAGCAAGATATAGCTGCATAAATAAGAGATAGCTGCATAAATAAGATATAGCTGCATAAATAAGAGGTAGCTGTATAAATAAGAGATAGCTGCATAAATAAGAGATAGCTATATTTAGACATGAAAAATAGCCGCACAAATAAGAGATTGCTGCATAAATAAGAGATAGCTGCATAAATAAGAGATAACTGCATAAATTAGAGATAGCTGCATAAATAAGAGATAGCTGTATAAATAAGAGATAACTGCATAAATAAGATATAGCTGCATAAATAAGAGGTAGCTGTATAAATAAGAGATAGCTGCATAAATAAGAGATAGCTGTATTTAGACATGAAAAATAGCCGCACAAATAAGAGATAGCTGCATAAATAAGAGATAGCTGCATAAATAAGAGATAACTGCATAAATAAGAGATAGCTGCATAAATAAGAGATAGCTGTATAAATAAGAGATAGCTGTGCATGAATAAGAGATAGCTGCATAATTGGGAGATAGCTGTATAAATAAGAGATAGCTGCATAACTGAGAGATAGCTGTATTGAGACATGAAAAGTAGCTGCACAAATAAGAGATAGCTGCATAAATAAGAGATAGCTGCATAAATAAGAGATAGCTGCATACATAAGAGATAACTGCATAAATAAGAGATAGCTGCATAAATAAGAGATAGCTGTATAAATATGAGATAGCTGTGGGAGAGACAGCTGCAGATGGTGAGACAGCTGCACATAGTGAGAGATAGCTACACATGGTGAGAGATAGCTGCACATGGTGAGAGATAGCTGCACATGGTGAGAGATAACTGCACATGGGGAGAGATAGCTGCACATGGGGAGAGGTAGTTACAACAGTGAGAGACAACTGCACAACTGAGTGACAGCTGCACACGTGGTAGTTGCGCAAGTGAGAGACAGCTGCACATGTGAGAGATTGCTGCACATGGTGAGAGATAGCTGCACATGTTGAGAGATAGCTGCACATGGGGAGAGATAGCTGCACATGGGGAGAGATAGCTGCACACGGTGAGAGATAGCTGCACATGGTGAGAGATATCTGCACATGGTGATAGCTGCACATGGTGAGAGATAGCTGCACATGGTGAGAGATAGCTGCACATGGGGAGAGACAGCTGCACATGATGAGAGATAGCTGCACAGTTTGAGAGATAGCTGCACATGGTGAGAGATAGCTGCACATGGGGAAAGACAGCTGCACATGGTGAGAGATAGCTGCACGTGGGGAGAGATAGCTGCACATGGGGAGAGATAGCTGCACATGGGGAGAGATAGCTGCACAGTTTGAGAGATAGCTGCACATGGGGAGAGATAGCTGCACATGGGGAGAGATAGCTGCACATGGGGAGAGATAGCTGCACAGTTTGAGAGATAGCGCACATGGGGAGAGATAGCTGCATATGGTGAGAGATAGCTGCACATGGAGAGAGATAGCTGCACGTGGGGAGAGATAGCTGCACATGGTGAGAGATTAGCTGCACATGGTGAGAGATAGTTACAACAGTGAGAGACAACTGCACAACTCAATGACAGCTGCACACGTGGTAGTTGCACAAGTGAGAGACAGCTGCACATGTGAGAGATAGCTGTATAGGTGAGGGATGGCTGCACAGGTGAGGGATAGCTACAACACTGAGGGACAGCATCACTTCCCAGCCGAAGGCACTTGTTTTTTTTTAAAATGATACTTTTGTGCGCTTTTTAGATATATCTTTGCTACACTTCCACTCATAACACTAAGTAATAATTTCATATGAATACAAAGTAGTTAGTAGATATCATAACTACATCATAACTAGGTCAGCAGCTGTACCACTCAATTAGTGATATTGACTCTTTGTTTGTCCTTCCATCCATTAAGATATTGATTAGACTCTGCATATTAACTTCCCATAGTTTCTGTATATGATTTAGGGTAACATTTCAACATTTGCACATTTCCTGGCTGGTAGAGAGTGCTTTAAAGCTGCATCAAGGGCATAGATCTGCTCACTGACCATGATGCATAATCGACAGATCAGTGTTGAGTAGGAAGCAGATCTGGTGAGGGTGAAATAAATTATGATGTCCCACGTGACTTTTGGCACTATCGGGAGCAGCAATCATCACCTAGTAATGAGGCGCAACCTTGATTTATGATCTGCAGAGATTGATTAGGCCAATAAATTAATATTGTTTCTCATCGTTCTTTTTAAGCAAAAAAAAATTGCAAGTGACAACACTTGTAGCAGAGAACCCCTGACAATGTATAAATATTACCAAGGAAAATGATTTATTGAGTTCATGGAATCAAAACATAAAATACTGAGGCATAAGCTTTTTTTAAATACCCCTGATAATGTATAAACGTTACCAATGAAAATGAATTGTTGAGTCCATGAACTCAAAACATAAAATACTGAGGCATAAAACTTTTCTTCTTCCCAGAAAACACCTTCCTCCCAGTTTGCATAACATAAAGTGACGAGAAACACGGCTCTATTTTCCATCGCCTTGCTGGCAAGTGAGACTTAATAGCAATGCCATGTGTTCCCTTTTCCAGCTCATGATCCCTTGGCCGCACACCACTGTACTCCCAGATGGTGATATTGGAATATAACTGCAAACGATTTGGTATAACAAATACAAACGTTACAAATATAATAGATACTTTGTGAGCAGTAGAAACATTAAAAACCAGTGCATCATTTTTTGAATATTTAATCGTATACTCACTTAGGTAAATTTCAAAAAGCGAACGCCATCCCAAATGGGAACAAAGAAGTGAAAAGAAAGATATAAGGAAACCAAATCAAATGGATAAACTAAACGATACGGAAATGTATGATGGTAAATTCTTAAATGCGCAACACATATGATGCAAGTGATTTGATATAATTCTCCAATTAATTTCCAATTTATCTAATTGGGACAGGTATGTATGGCATGGCAGACATTAAATGCAGGATGACAGTATGATTTCTATTAGCTATAGTGCATGGAGACCTGTTCCTACACACTACTCTGACACACCAAGGGGAAAAGTCTATCAAACAAGCCATACAGGTGTTCATTTCTTGGATAAGCAGTCTGGGAGACGTTCCAGGAACTTATAATGAAAAGTATGCTCCAGCCATAATCTTGTAAAACATATTAGAGTAATTAAGGCTTGAGGAAGAGTCTGCATAAAAAGGATTGACAATGTTTTTTTACAAGAAACATGTCACAGAGTGCATATATATTGTTCGTACAGCCGTTTAGGGCATTTTAAGTGCATCTGCACTTTCAGGTTGTTGTCAGATACGTTTGTGTGACAACAACGTGCTGTGATAAACAACTCCAATTAAATTGATAAACTGAAATACAGCTCTTTTGTCGTCCGCATCTTTACTATCATTGGCTGTAATCTTTGAAGCGTCTTGTTTGTTTGCTTTTATTCTTGGGATCGATATATAAAAAAATTGTTAGATTTCTGTATACATTACGTGTTAGGCCCTAAAGAGATTTTAATGTAATATTGACCAACTTCCGGCCATCTTGTTATCAGTGCTTTCAAAGCTTGGCTCCAACTTTCACGTATGATTTTCCCACTGACACAAAAGGTTTGAATACATTTGCGAATATGCCCGTCTCAACCTTTGTAATCTCCCACGCAGGTGCCATACCATTGACTCACCTTTCAAAGTTGGGTATTTTCTCTAAAGGGAATAACACGTTATGGTGAAGAATAAAAGTACCAAAGTTCACTTGGCTTTGTGTACCTGCAGGTGAGCACTCTCAGAAAACATGCATATCTTTTATAGTGTCACATACCCGTGTCCTGTCAGGTAAATATCCCAAGAAAACTCCACATTTCCCACAAGAAATACTCATCACGTCCTGTCTTCAAAAATAGTTCCCTTCAGCGTCACAAATTTAAAGGACACACTCTCAGGATATAAGATTTCTCCATCCCTATACATGTTTCATTAGTATGTAAAGATCAATATTTTCTGATCTAATAAAATTGAAATAACTTTGCTACTTTGCGAGAATATCAGCTCAGCCAATTTTCTTGTATAAATCAAAATGAAAGGCGTTACCAGCAAAATTTGGTAAATTGACTGTTCTCTATATGCCATACCCTAAATTAAACCGTTTTTTATACCATACTCTGCATTAAATCGGTCTGTATACCATAATCTGAATTAAAACGGTTTTTATACCATAATCTGAATCAAAGCAGTCTGTATACCATAATCTGAATCAAAGCAATCTGTTTACCCTAAATCGTTCCGGAATCTCTAATGGACTGTTTCAGAATTTATATTACCAGGATTATCTGGCAATTAGGTAATGGCCTTCCCTTTGATTTCCAGAGTGACCTTCCAGTATGCCTTTGACTAACAAAAAGCTCTAACTTAATAGCACCTTAAATGACCTAAAATGAATATCTGAAAAATAATCCATGATAATCAGCAATGTATAGCGTTGATATATATTTGTCTGTATATAAGAGTATACACAATACCCATGCATTGGTGAGTTCCACAACATCGTGTGGCTTCCAACAACAATAGGGTATTGTCAATTCTGATTGGGCACATATTCTGAAGACTAGTGGCTTGGGAGACCGTACAACCTCCCCCAAGTGGCAGTAGAATGCCCTAAGCGTACGGGGACCAGTGATCAGTGTCACTCTCTTGACGGGTGCCCGCTCACAAATACTCCATGGCCAGATGTAGACCGGCTGTACAACTCTATCGATTGGTCCTCGCCTTGTCTAACAACCTTCATTAAGACAGTGACCAGGCTGGGGCTCATGAGTAGACATATTGTCACCTGCATATATTTACCAAGGATTTTGGTTTGTTTCAAACATAGGATTGTACAGAGCAAAGTGTATATATGCTGCCTTATATGGGAAAATGTGTAATCCAATGAGTTATATCAACATTGCTCCCTTGTCATGAATAAATTTTTATGACCTCATGCAGAATTCCGATCCCTGAAAAGGTCTTTAATCATCTGTTGACTTTCATTTTCTTAGCATTTAAGGTTTAATATTATATAAGAGTCAAGCAATCTGAGGCAACACTGTAAGGTATGAAAAAGAAGGTCATCATGATAAAACTTTAACAATTGTTTAAGGTTACATTAATAATTTCATGACATTTCACCGCAGTTATCTGAAAAGCATCAACATGCATTGAAGTTGACATAGGTTTGAATTCAAATAACTGAAGGTGTCATATCATCTTTACTTAAAATATGAACTAAAGAATCTTATATTAGGTAGTATTAAACCGTTTTTGTTTCTGTTGCTATGGAAGCGGGTCCAAAATAATGCATTGCAACACAACACTGAGAAAGATCTTTACTGACAATTGTCGAAATTCAACCAGTTTGGTTAAGTGACCAGCCCTCCTTGTGTTCAAAATTTAAATCTCATAGATATATAACCGTTTGTTAAGTTAAGTTCTATATCAATATGACAAATGCCTACAAAATGATAGCTTAAAAACAGACGATATGGATGTAAATATTACTATTCTGGGAACGCGAGATATGATTTTCATATTGGTATTTGATCTCTACTATATGATAAATTCATAGAAAAAATGGAACTAGTATTAGATGACCTATTCTGGGATCGGACTTCTGCTTTTCAGTATCCAAGCTTCTGAATACTGCTTTTATTCCTCCTTGCCCCATAGATATGTGGTATGACAATTGTGATGCACTAGTTTATAATGACCCACCAAACAGCAGTAGATCCACATTTCTAAGCTTGACCCATGGTCAGGAATTTGAGGCCAGAGCGAGCAGTCAAATCTAGGCGCTTGGTTTAAGAGACCAAATGTCCGGGAGAATGTTTGATCAAGGTCAGAATGATGAATATTAATTCTCTCTTGGTGACCACTTTGCAGGCGTATTTGGGAGTATATCATTCTTCACGCAATCATTGAAACCTTGAGCAATATGCAGCAATGGCGTCTCTCTCTACAGTGTAGGTGCACTTATATCAGGACAGTGGTCAAAAGCTGATATCAACTCTGATGGGAGATTTGCACCTACAAATTCATTTCCTCTTTCGCCTCGCCTGTAATCCACTGTGGGCATTGTCGAATTATAACCTCACATGTCTGTGGTAAATGGGAAGGGACGGGGGGATGCTCTTACTCCCGGTAGCCTAGCGAGGAAAAGAGCACTTCTACCTGCAAACCCGCAATTCTTCTATATAGTGTTCTGTCGAGTTAACTCCCCCTACGGACGCGCCAGGTAATGGTATTTTTGGAAATGTGTAAAGCGTTGATGATGGCGATGGAGAGAGTGGCCATGGAACTCAATGTTGCAGGTGTGCATGCAGAGTGGTTTGTATTGTGCCCACCCAAGGCTGAGCCATTCAATTTCTATGTAGTTTTGTAAAGCTATCTCATACACATTTCTATCCCTTCTTGTTATTGAACCTTTGTTAAAGAATCATATTTTACAATTTATACAATAGAAATAAATTAATGATTGGACTGACGTGAGTTTTTTTCTCATTCAAACCCTCTTTAGTCTGTATGGAAGACACGAAAACACAATTAAAACACACCATAATACCATCTCTCTTCATTTAATCTAATTACAAAAGTGCTCAGAGGACAAAATATTTAGTCTTGCAACTACAAAATAAGATAACAACACAAGAAGGAACAGATAAATGGCCCCTAATAGTCATCTACCCTAAACGGCAATATCTAATAATAATAATAATAATAATAATAAATTTCTATAGCGCTATATCAGACAGGGTCTGCTCATGGCGCTTAACTAAACCAATAGATGACAATTGATCACATTTTCTGAAAGAGTATGCACAATAGGACTGAGCAAAAGAGTGTCCACTATGGAAATTTGCAGGTCCGATGATTGTTACCTTCCACAACTGTCCACCGTTTCTTTGTGGCACCAACCTTGCATAATAATGAACCGGAAGAATCCAATGAGGGAAGACAGGTGTTCCGATTTATGACATTTGAGACACTTACATAAATTATACCTTTAGAATTGAATTACATGTATATTATGTTAGGTAATATGGCAAAGCAACCCAAATTAACATCGGCTGAGTTAATTTATATTAATTGTATGATGGTAAATATCATGTATGGATATGAAATCTGCTTTGTCAGAATTGAAAGAATACACAAATTCTAAAAAAAGAGTGTCATCATTTAACACTAATAAGGTTAAATGTGAAGTATATGTTTCTTATGACAGTAAATCTATTGGTAATATGCATATGTTCCTTATCGATATATTATTTCAACATTAGAAAGGACACCTGTAAAAGCTGTTGAAATGTTGCCATGGTTCCGCCCTGCGAACAAACGTTGGTTTGAATATCATATGTGAGTGTTAAAGATAAAATGAAAAATTACCCACGCGTTGTACAGCTGTCCATTCTCACTGATATTTGCAGTAACAACTTTCCAAAACAAATTAGCATAAAAAATGTCTTAAATGTTGTGCAGAAAGACTATTTTGCCTGTTGTGAAATCATTCAATCATGCATACACGAGGTTATATATCTTTGGGATTAGAATTTTCATGTGAATACATCACATCAACCTGATGTGATCAAATTTCTTGATGACATTTCTACTAATGGGTCAACGAACCATAAATAAACTGGTTAATTCCCTTGACCTTGTTTTACTTAACAATGCATTGGACCACTCAAAGATCAAATGGTCGGTTGAGTTTCTATTAAACCACAAAGTTTTCAGAATTGATCTCCAAAAAGTCATTTATGTTTAGAAATTCAAGAAGAACATTTTAGGTTCTTTGATTTAACTTAGTTGGACGAATTGCTCCTTTCAGGTATCATATGGTAGAATATTATGGCACCGACTGTTCTACTTGATAAACTTGCTCCTTTAATGGAAGTAGAAATTCGGAATCCCTCTGGAATCCAGCCCTTTGGATAACGGACCTTATCAAAGAAAAAGGGTCCTACAAAAGAAGGCTTGAAAGGAAAATGAAAAAACATAACCTGCAAATTGACAGAGAAATGTCAAATGCTCAGATACATGAATTTCGCTCTATATTGAAGACTTCCCTATCTAATTATCTTCACAGTTTGTAGGAGAAAATAAGCAAGACCTCAAGACCTTATTCAGGGTAATCGCATACACCTCATTACAAAAGTTTAAGAACGTTAACACCCAATGCCTACTTCAGATGAAACCTTTTTTTTTGGAAACAATTGCAAAGACTTTTTCTCCAGGAAATATGATAAATTATGCAGGGAAATGGATAATGTCCGAGTAACACAAGATATCGCTAGATAGCATTGCAAATGATAGACATGACACCATCAATGCTCATTACTCCACCCTTGAAAGTCTTACTCCATTAACAAGTAAAGAGTTTCTAAAAGTGGTGAAGAAGGCAGGAAATAGATTTCTATCTGGCATCTTTAGACTTCTTGGAAGAGCTAGTACCCTTTATCACATAATAATAAATAATAATAAATAATAAGTCACATAATAATAAATAATAATAAATAATAAGTCATTGGTGGATGCCTCTGAATCTACCAATATGAAGACTGCTGTAATCAAAGATGGTGGGCCTAAAGTTAATTGAAAAACATTATAAGCCAGTCCCCAACCCTATCTTTGTACCACAAAATAATAAAAGAAAATAAAGAAAACTGTGGTCGCCAATCAGCAAGTAACATATTTTGTTATTTACAGGCAATACTCTAAAACCAAAAGAAACAGCATTATATATTTAATTTTGAATCAAGCAGATTGAGGAAAAATCCGAGATGAATGAAAGTGAGATGTTCATTAAAGTTTATTTGATATTACATTTTCAGGCCTTTTAAAAAGAAGTTTTGAGGGTTTTTTAATATGAGAAATTCTTGAATTTACATTTGACACTATACAGTATTGACCTTCTTTGGATGTAGAGTATATCATGTTGAATCGCTTTTTAAGAAACCAGTTGTATTTATAAAAACTGTGAACGATTTCCTAATTACATTGGCCCCAAATCGCTTATGACAGATGAACAATTACCAATCTAGTAATGTAAACTTTTGATGACTTTAAGTTCTTGGTTCAAAATATCACAATACTGTCTGGTGCCTTCAAATCTGAAAGAAGCGGTTTGTGACATTTTCTTCTGTTCATAAAATCTTTAACCTTTACAAATGCAGGTCGAGCTAACGTGAATTTGGCGCACTTTGGTGATAAACTTTGGTGATTTGGTGTAGTTATCGCCGGCTGTTCAGGTCGGAGTCATGCACTGATCTCCCCTCTATGTTTTAAATGAAGATTAATACCACGAGCATTAGACTTACATAATTTGAAGAAAATAGCCTATTAGCTAAATTATGAGTTTTCAATGGTGTAAATCGGTCAATTACCGACAGAGCAGTATAAATTTATATGTTATTGTAACAAGCAGGTGCTAGCGCACATGCGCTGCTATGTTGGCGAGATCACTAGGTGCGATTTTCATAACAATTCATTCACACTATTCATATCAACAAATCCACTCCAAAAATAGTGAATTGTAAATGTTACATGTACACAAGACAATATCCCAATTATCAGGCGCGAACCTTATGAACGTTAGCCCTACCGATTACCATGACAGTCGATTGCTGTCACAATATATTTGGCCTGCTATATCTACCATTTGCTGTCCCTGTGAGTTTCACACAATATCTGTCACAGAAACTCAGGCATTGGTCAAAAAAGCACAGAAAAGTCACAAGTTGTCATTTGATGTGATGTAATTTAAAGCGCTTCGAGCAAGCTCTGCTTGGTGTTTGCGCTAAACAAATATGTTATAATTTGCTTTGCCTATTATTTGTCTATGTATCGGAGGAGGGACGATTCATGTAGGATTACAGATGGGAACTGTTGCTGATGCTATAGTGGGCCAGTCCATATACAAAAAATATGATATGGAGCAAATTGTACCAAAACCAAACACTATCAAAAGACTGTGATTGAGAAAATATTCCAAGAAATGCGCCGAGTTATATACTGTTCGAAAAGACTACGGCATTGAATCCCGGTGACAGGCTCGTTTCCGACCTAATATGCCCGATATTGTTCAGTAAAAATGGTTAATTCAAACCAGCAAATAAAACCATGTTTCTGGAGGCACTCATATCATAAAAAAGTAGAAAATATCAAACAGAGTGAAAAAACATATGGTAAAAATCCCACATGGGTACAGCATATATTAATGTTAAAAAAACAAGATGCAACAAGCTGAAATAAACACAGCTTGATAAATAAATGAGTTTGGTGATATTTAGATTCTACGGAAAATAGTAATCTGGACTGCGTACTAATGTGGCATTTTTGGCAACCAGATACTTAATTGAAATCGGATACCAGAAACCAGATACATCTGTTATTTATTTGCATTTGGAATGTCACTGTTGTTTAATACAGCAGACACCAATTATTTTAATATGATATGAAAAAATTAAGGTAATTATCTTTAAGTTGTCCTTGTGAATTTGTGATACAAATAATTGTTACAACACTTGGTGGAAATGAGAATTTAATTTTCGAAGCGAAATCGGGAAAAGATTCATTTATATGTGGATTAGAGAAGGTTGATGAAAGTTTGATGTGATGTATATAAGTCAGAGATAAGTTTAGGTGTAAATAACATTTTAGCTACTGGTTAAAGGCATATGTGGAGTCCATGAGGTTTAAATAACATACACCTCATGGAATTCCCTTGAATTGAATACATCATTCTGGGTTACCCAAAGTCTAGATCTTTTGTGGATGTCAGAAGAAAATTGAAATGAAACAACAATGATTTATAAACAAGTTATTGTTTACTAGTTCAGGTTTAAATTTCAAGACCCTTTCCCTTTCATAGAGACTTTCATACAACTATATTTTAATCATTTATTCTCAAATTCATGTTCTAATACCTTAATCTTGATTAGCAGATATTGGTTCGAATTTGGTAAATTGAAGTATGATAATATTTAAATGGATTGAATTATAATCTCTGTGAGGATGCAGATACAGCCAATTTGTTTCAAATTACAAAGTTCAGAAACCTGGTCTGCAACATAATAAGGTTTTTTGTGTTATCGCTTTCCTAACTTTTAACTTCAGCAAAAGTGAGCGGACCATAAAAATACATAACAGAGTGATATATGTATCGAATATAATAGATATTCAAATTTGCTTTGAGAATAGTCTATATTTCTTGCCTTTGAAGACACAGAAAATAACATTAAATAACAAACAACAAACACTAATATTAAAAGCATAACCTTTAAAAAACAATAAAAATACAAACAAGAATTTGGAATTGACACACTGAGAACAAAGTTGTGTTCTTTTGTCTGCTAAACTATTTGGCGGCTAAACATGACACCTTACACTGACAGAAACGACTGACCAGGTCTGAAATAAGTGAAGGAGGTGGAAGGCCAGAGGTGCCCCGACTCGGGAGGCACGTCACGTCTGCGGCGAGGGCGGCGGGGCGACTCGCTAAATCCCGTCATTTCACAGGCAATGTGAGTCACGTCCCCTGTCATAATCGCGCTTTCTACCATGCACAAAACGGACAAGGCCCAGCAGGCAAATGTCTGCACTCGGAACCAAATTCTCCATGTTATTGGATGGGAACCACTTGATAGGTATGAGCCTAATAATATGTATCCATTGGGCCTTGCCATTTATTCAAGTGTACATTGTTAAATGTATATATATATATATATATATATGACAAAATTCATGATGTCATGGTTTTATTCTTCTCTTCAAGCTTATGCTAATATACTGAAATACACATTATAATATAAATCGAATATCATAACGAACCATTTTCAAGAATACCGTACATTACAGACTTGGGATCACATCATAGAGTAAGGTCATTATTTGACAAGAGACACTCTACTGAACTGAGAACACCATGTCATAACCTTGCATCTATTTTCTCATCTATATTAGTTCACAGCATACTATGGCTTCCAGAACGGTGAAAATACGAACAGAGCTTTCCTAAATGTCTGTTGACACCTGATTAACATACGTCATCTAAATGTGAACTTGTATAGTCCCCAGGCTAATCTCTCCCACCAATAATTAGATATAGATCAGTTGTACAGTCTTAGTTCCGGTAAAGTGGTACAGTTCCGATGTGTATTTTTCAATGGTGGAATAAAACAACATGGTGATCGGAAATGGCCTAGAGCAAGTATTGTTGAAATAAATCTTTGTTGACCTTGGCCATTTAGACATTATCAATACTTTGTTGCAGTCGCTATTCACCATATATAGCCCTGCAATGTACACAGTATTATTCAAGGCACTGATTGCAATCAATGATATATATGTCCTTCACTTAAATTATCAATATGAAAATCCAATAAACTTATTTGGCGACATATCAGTGGAAACATATTCCCTGGTTTCAAATGCCAACCGATTTAATGCAGAGACTATGAATTGAAGTGAAAATGGTGGATGACCCAAAACTAAACCAGAGACTTGTTTCACTGAGATAGTTAACACCCGGTTGGCAATATTTTACTGAATTGTGAAGCAGACAAGCTCTGAATAACCCAATACAGCACGTGGATTAAACCAATCTTAACTCCCAACCAAAAAAGGTACATCTAACTTTGCAATCAAAGATTTTCGGATCTTTGTGGTATTGCAGAACAGCAATGAACGTAAATCATATTATATTTAATGAAAGTTTTACTAATATATATATATTTTTCTAATTTCTTCATTTTTTTACACTGGAGTAGGAAACAGTCGTAGGGATTAACAAGTTGAGAGTGAGTAGCGGCGACAGCATTCGCACATATTCTATAACCGTGTAAATCATCAGTGATAACTGTAGCTAATCTGTAGAAGAACCAAAACCAAGATGGCCGAAAATTGGTTGAAGATTGCATCACAATTTCTTAAGGGCCGAACACATAATGGTAAGTTGAATAATTAAACTTGAACACTAAATAAAAAAGTAAAGCGCTATATAAATATTTCACTGCTAATCATTTTTAAATGGTCTGTGCGACTTTGGAAACTTGAATCTTGCCAATACTGAATTGTAGTATTGCCAATACTGAATTTTACTTTTATTTATTCCAAACGCATCCAATAATAATAATTTAATCAGAAACTGTACTCTTTACCTTTATATTGAGATATAATCAAATATGATTTGAATTTACCTGTTATTGTGATAAATAGAATATATAGTTTAATTGGTACACTAAATCAGTTTTCTTCCTGCCATTCATCACTTGGCTGTATTAAGGAGTTAATATGATGATCATTTCATTAGCAACTCATAAGAATAAGTGCACAACTTACATAAGCAATTGAATATTATATAATTGTTTCTTCAATAGAGTCAGTCAGGACTGCACTGAAATCAAGTGCAATAATGATATGTATGATTTACTGATAAAATTGGATCTTAAACGTCATTATTACAGCTGTCAAGTTAAGATATTGACAACAATTACATTACCTTTCACGCGCCTTGCTTATGTTTCATATGTATCTTAATCAACAAATGTTTATTGTTTCTCAAGAATCTTACATTTCTCATTAAGTTTCACTTAAGTATATGTAAGGGCCTCTATCTAAAGTCTGATATCCCGGCCACTAATCTGTACATGACCTAACATATCACAAGTAATATAGATATAATATGGTGGACAGTAACCGTATTTATTACAAATCAGGAGCCCAACTTATAGACCATCATTTAACCCAAAACTCTATAGATCATTATTCAACCCAAAACTCATATTTTGTTTATCATATGATAAAAAACAATTTAGTTCAGATGCAAACTATATAAATGGCCCAGTAAGTAAAGGTTCATAGTTGGCGATGATAATGATAAAGTTAAAAGTGATATTATAAGTGACTCATGGTATTAATGTATGAATATTTGTTAGGTCTGAGTATGTTGTAAATTTGACGCCTCTAAGGTGGGAAATATATAACAATTATCCAGGGTCTTCTTATCGTACGAATGAAATCAAACAAATACTTTAGGATCTCACTTAAACGATATATTTAGTAAAGTAATGTGATATATTTACCTGATGTTGTGGATCAAATGCCCGGTGTCGGGATAATCCTGTTGATAAAGATGTGTTAATTCCCTGGTTGCAGTTACCTGATTGTTCCTGTCTTGTTGTGATGATGATGTGGATGATGGTGTCCCTAGTTACTACTGCTTGCCTGCATCTCTACCTAGCCTGCGTAGCTGCCTTGTGTCGCCCACTCCTGCAGGCCTGCCTACACTACCAGTCACAGGCAACCGCTAGGCGGCGCTCAGCAACACTTCTTACCAACTACCATGAGTGTCTTAATAATTACCACGACCCTTACTCAGTCAGTATAACAGTCTTCTGACACAGAATATAAGATTGTTTTTTAAATAAGACATTTGTCATTGGTATCAAATCGACAACAACAATTTAACTTGTCAAAATATAACGACTTATAACTTAAAATATTTATCTTATATTTGTACTGAAGAAATGATAATATTGTTATGTACAAGGTGTAATGGAATAAACAGCGATATGGCAAAATACACATACTGTGAAATCAAAAGGCAACATAGGTAGGTTTTCCCGTATATACAAATATAGTCAATATACAAATGATGACAAAAACAAAATCTTAAGGAGACTTAACTGTGATATGTAATGTTAATTATAAGCAATGCTTCCAAATGTGAATGCCATCAAATCTGTATTGAATATTTATTAAGCCTTCATCAATACAATAATTATGCGTGCTTGGCAACTTCTAAACCCTTTTGCCAGTAATCCGCTCTTTGAAATATTGACTAGTTTAATAGTAATGTGGATATTGACACATTGGTCTATTTGAGGGTATTGATTAAAGGAGGTCTCATTGCTAATTTTAAGTTTATGAACTTATTGACGTTATATGTATACAAAATTTATTTGAATATGATTATATTGTATTCACATGTCTTAATGAAGTTCTTATATATGTGATCACATACTTGTATACTCTAAATCATCCTATATCTGATATGATTTCCCAATTGGCGCCCATGTACTTGAGCAGGATTTTCCCAATCAGTGCTCATGTACTTGAGCAGGACTTTCCCAATCGGTGCCCATGTACTTGAGCAGGATTTTCCCAATCAGTGCTCATGTACTTGAGCAGGACTTTCCCAATCGGTGCCCATGTACTTGAGCAGGACTTTCCCAATCGGCGCCCATGTACTTGAGCAGGACTTTCCCAATCGGTGCTCATGTACTTGAGTGTGACTGACCTAATTGTGGTTATGTTCCTAATGTTCTTTTTAGAACTCATCCATTCATTAAGACTCATTGCACCATGCTACATAGGCCATGAAAAACACATCAAAATGGGCACTATTCCTAACCACAAAGCTAGCCGAGAAGCTATCGTGCAAAAGGGCCATTTTTTCAGGAGTTTCGTCTGACAGAAAGCAAACCGCAATTTGAATGGCTACACATATACCAGAAAGGTAAGAGTTTTCAAAAACATACTTTTCTTTCTTATTGTAGGGCCATTAAAAAGATACAACTCTTTCCATGGTAACCAAAACAATTCATTTCGTTGTCATGTTTCATAGTTATTCAAGGTTTTTTATGCAGCCTCGTTCAATAATAGGCGTATCAAATATATAACAGAGGGATATGCTAAAATGAATAAATATAAAATACATGGTAACCATGGCAACAAAATATAATACTTTTTTCGCATGAAATTCCTATAAACCTACAAATACCAATAAACAAGTAAGAATCCATATGGCAAAGAGGTATTTCAAAACAATGCCTTACTGTATAGGTAAGATGGTACGATACAGAAAATAACATTGTTGACATCGGAACATCAATTACATAAGTTCATTCTGAAAATGACCGAAATTGATGTATCTTTTCATTTTCTTAAATTGAAAGGACTTGCACTACCTATGGGCCAATATAAGTCAACATAACTTGTCGTTAATGAAGTGAAAATGTTACTCTATTTTAAAATTCAAGAAAAAAATACAACACCTTGTGTTACTGCGGACACCTCCATTATGCAAATTATTCACTAGATATAGTAAAATTAAAAGTAACAAATTTTACCTATATGATATCAACTTCATATTGCAATATGTATATAGTAATTATCACAATAGTTTTTAATACAATGAAGGCTGTCAGAAGCCACTGTACTTTGTATATATTTTATTGTGTTGTATAAAATGAGCAGATAGTTATTATAACAAATGAGCAGTTAGATGATGAGTGGTCTCTTGGGTGTTATTAGGCCAGCTCTGGTAATATGTCCTAAACAGTGCCTCCAAAGAAAATAAATGTCATATCAAGAAAATGGTTCCCTTGCTACATATTCATTTTAAATAATTAATGTTATTATTACTGAATAATGCCTGGAGATGATAATCCATTATAAATCAATGTCCTGCATGTTATATACTTATATAACAAATATGTTTACATTAGTGATTTGTGGAAGATAATATGGCACAATACAAAAACACTTTAAAAATAAATCCTTCCTGGGCAAATAGCAAATTCTTCGACAGTGATTATCACTCAAATGTATATTTGAAGTAAGTCGAAATCATATTTAACAATTGATTTACAGGGACACGTTTATGGGGTCAAAGTGGAAATTTAATTCTTCAGTACCAGAAGAAGGCAGCGCCTTGTAACTCCCGTGTGACCAAGTGTATTCATTAGACAAGCTTAATAAAATGGCATCATGCAGACAGCTTTCATTTGGACAAAGTACCAATAAATTACTTTATATACCAATGAAGCCAAATAAACATGGTTCTGGAAATACGATTTGATTGAGATTGTGAGTTCATCGTGTTGAAGGATGCCATTATATAAGGTTTGCTAGATCATTCAAATGAAAGAATTTGGTTGCTTTGGCAACTATAGCTATTTTTGTTTAAACACATATTGTTATGGGAACTTTTATCTCGCATGAATCTGCCTGTACACTAAAATGCAGTTACACCTGGAATGACTATCAAAATATAATTTCCCCTCAAAGATGCCATCAAAATCTAGATTGCCATGGAAAATTGTTCTTTATTTTTTAGATAAGCCCAAATTTAGAAAATCGATCAAAATGTTATATATGTTTATTGTTAACTCCTATCACATTTCATGCAAGTACACACAGCCATTATACTATGGCACAATACCGATCATTCTGTCATTTTTAGCTTTCATGTTAGTAATTATAAAGATATATATAGTTTAAAGATTATAAAGTTTTTTTTTCAAGGGACCATGGTTATCTGAGCAACATTAAAACAGAAATATTCAAAGTGTAGCAGACCGTTTTTTTTTTCAGAAAGCTTGATTATTTTAGTATTAATGTTTTGGGACATTTCCACATCATTTTGAATTAAAAATTAAACTATACCAAAAGGTGCAAATTTATATTGGCAATGCTGTAGAGGTCAAGATAATTCTTTATATTTTCCTTCACACATATATAGGGGTGGGAGAGCTCTGAGTGGTGCTTCTATTGCACTGCATCAATTCTGAATATTGTCAAAATTCAGTTCCACATGATCATATACGTACAAATTAATAGGTCTCCCACCCCGATATTCTGCTTGAACCTATACTTCTTGGGAAATAGCCATCAGTAGCATTTATTTCTAATTTCAAAGGTCAGGATCAAAGGTTAGTTATCAAGGTCAAATATAGATTGAAAAAAATGAAATATCTAGTTATCGTGGACATTTGCATGGAGCTAATGTGGAATCATACTATACGTAATTAAAATCTAAAAGTAATAAAATGCAAAATATGACTTGATTTTTTTTATTTTGCCTTCAGTTAAAGTTTTTTTGCTACCTTTTGCTTAAATATGTTCACAATTATGACTCATAATTCAGATGTTGACAATAAACAACATGGTGGTTAAGTGTGATTGGAGTAATTGTAATCTTAATAATGAATTGGGGGTAATGTTGGAGGTAATATTCAATATTTTTATGAAATCCTTTAATGATTCAATATAACACCATTTCCAAATTTACTAAAATGTCATGCCTCATTTTGCTGACAGATAATTAATCAGTTTAAAATGAAAGATTAAAATCATGACGTGTACTTCCGTTTAGATAAATCAAGCACATTCTCAACCAGCATTTGGCCATCTTGATTTCTGTTATGAATGAACTCATTAAGTACATATCAACACATTAACTCCCTATGAGACTAACATCCTACCGGACTACTTTCCATATGAGTTCTCCAAAAAAAATATGCACCACTCCAGTAACCGACTTTGGCTTATTACAATTTTCTGTTTTATGAGTTCGAATTAAGTATATAAAATGTGTCTGGACATTTTATGACACACCTCATTATAAAAACAATATTAATAATTACATGCTAAACTTATATACCTACCTACAGAGAATCAACTAGAAAATTAAATGAGAGATGAGTTAAAGATATCTGTGTCTTTTGATCTATTTGCATTACTATTGATATAATCTAAGACAAATATAATTTAGGAAAATTTTAGTCTATAAATTTAACTTTGGCTGCTGTCTGAAATTACTGAATATCCCTTTTTTAAAATAACTTGATAATGTGATAAAGATGTTGACTATTTGTGTGATTTACCAGTGAGAAGGGCAAATCATACTATTCAACATGGCTCAGTGCTAAAGGTTTTGGGTTCAATACCCGGTGGGAACAAGTTGTTTTTTTGTTGTTTTTTTTTCATTCTGAGACTGAAATCTTCATTTTGAAGTTTTACTTTACCAACATGCACACCAAAAGATATAGAATTGAAACAATTTTTTTTGGATAGAAATTATAACAAATAATGATTTTATACAATAAACAAAGGTGAAATCTTCATGTTGGGATCTTTTTTGAGCAATATGAAAGTCAGAACACATATAATGTGTTTGTTCGTTTTTGCAATTTTATGTTTGGTTTTTTTTTGCAAATGGTAAAAATACAAGAAAACAAAATAAAATGCTTTTATACAGAAAACAAAAATGGAACATAGAGCCAATTTCAATTTTTATACAATGCTGTGACTCCAAGTTTTCTACAGAGTTGCCACAGGGTGACATGTGGCTCAGTGGTTAAAATGTCTGTCTTCAATGCTAAAGGTCCAGGGTTTGAATCACGGTCGGGGTTCGAACCCACTACATTTGGATCACCACAGAGGAACTGGTGTTAATAATCTGGCACTCTAACCAACTGCGCCACGGCCCGTGGCAAATGTTTCAGTATTAGCATGTGTCTGACAGTTCTGATTATATGATTTGACCTTTTCTCATGGCTGGATTGCTCACTCAACACTCAACAAAATGTGGAATTGCCAATATTTGACCATATCAGACAAAATGGAAACCAACAGGTCACATGTCATCTGTATGTGTATTTCTCTGTTTTCCTGTGGGATCGGCCAACAATGACATGTACTCACATGTGCAAAGATCATCTTTTAAAAAAGGTGTCAATACCTCCAAAATAGATCTCTAGTTTCATGGTTGTTTAAACACAATATAGAATTAGAATTAGAATTAGAATATGGAATTAGAATATAGAATATAGAATTAGAATATAGAATTAGAAAATAGAATTAGAAAATAGAATTAGAATATAGAATATAGAATTAGAATTTCTATATTGTTCTATATTTATCATAAACTCAAATATTGCAATCATTATTTTGATTGTCAAATAAAACCACAATTTGAATGAAGAAATATGTGTATATATAATGCTCAGATGTATGTGTAGTGATTTGCCCACTATTTTAGACAGGTGGAAGTGACCACATCCCCCCCCTAATATGAGTACTAATCTCAGCAAACAAGTGTTCTCAGCAGGACGCCAGCTCATATCTTTAATCTCTACTGCTGGTACCCTGACCTGAGACTTTCCTCTTTTTGTCAGGTATGTTGGTTTAAAGGGAAAAAACATGTAATGGTAGTGTAAAACGTAAATGGTCAGCATGAAAACAACAGCTGTATCTCTTTAAATTGGGAAAATGAACTCAGTTTCATAAGTCTTGAGACTACATAATGCAAGGTTAGCATGCCAGATGTAACCTCCCAAAATTGGGGCTGGTCCCCAGAATAATGTTAAAATATATTTGAAGAGATTATGTCACTGATTTATATCATTTTCATTCATGGAAATCCAATAGCTATTCCAAATGCAACTTTAGTTCAGTATCAATAATTTTACCACATATATATTTTAAGTGACGTGTGATGAGCCAATCGGATTTGTTCATTTGGGTAATCTGATCAACCAATAAACGGCTATATTAGATCCAAAAACTCTATTGGATGGAAGTGTTGTTTCAGCCAATCAGGAAACAGCAATGATTGCAGACGACAGTGACAATTCTCGTAATCTGCTTTAGCTGGTACGTGCACAATTAGTAGAGGTTGCACTAGACTGGGTTCCGTCACAATCATTACAAGTATGAATATATGATTTGGATCGGGTACGAGACGAGGGTTAGGCGTCGTACAAATGTATGCTTCATGTAATTTTTCACCACCTCCGATCCCCCGACGGGCGAGCAGAGAATGAAAATTTAGTCATACATTGTTTATCAACAGGCCAGTACCACCTCTATTACTTCTCAAAATCAGTATGCAAGGCAGAATAAATTTTGGGCAAGAGATTTAGATGATAAGAATGAGGATAAAGATGATTTTAAAATGTGTCACTACATATTTAGATAATATGACAGATAGTGGATGGCTTATAGTTTAATACGCAGTTTTATTGGTTGAAGCAAATATTATTATATCTATATTTAGCCTTGTCCAATATAGATTTTGTTTAGAAACTAAAATAGTATATCGGACTTCAAACATATTTTCTTCATATGCTATCAAACCGGGGATGAAAACTTACAGACAAAAGGCCATTTTGGTTTTAACATTTATTTTGCTTTCACATTATCATATGATTTCAGTACAAATATTAGATATGCATAGACCCTGAAGGAATACACATTTAGCAATCTGAGATGTTGAAGCAAATGTTTATTCAAATTGTAGATTATTTCTAATGGACGTTTGATATTGATTTAAAACTGGCATAACGTTTTACTGGTTCGAGAATTTTGTTGTTGCTCCGAAATCTGATGAGAATGATGATACAAGTGAAACTCAGATAGACAAAAACGGTACAGATGTGATATTTCGCAAAAGGTAAAACCGAAGATATTACAAGAAAAAAAATATTAAAATGTAGCCTTAGTTAAATTATGAAACAGTCTGATAGATTTATAGAATAAGATAAAAATAGAATGCTGTTCTTCTCAGCCTGACTTCTTTGCACGGATTAAAACCACATTCAAATCATCTGTCCGGGACAAGGGAAGTGCTATATCCTTGTCCACGCCTCTGATTGCAATGTGTTTGCAGGAGAAGATGGGATGGATTGCATTGGCAACTGCCTTTTGTCCTGCCCGGGTTATACGATATGCGAGGTCGATGGCTTACACTGTCTTGTACTTCATTAAGTTTATATCATTAGTCCATTACTGGCGCTGATGAGGCGTCTGAGGGGCGGCTTACTCACCCCCATCGTCACCTGACCTCTGTCACATCGCTGAGCACAAAACTGCAAATTAACACTCCCACCTATGGTCAAACCTTGGTGAAGATTAGCTGCAGGCCTGCTTGCTACAATTGCCATATTTACTGCCTCGGGAAGCCCCCCGCTGAAATAGAAACAGACAGGCAAGTTTGAAAAACACAAATCAAATGCCACAGATCCACTGGTAAAAAACGCAGCGGGGGTTAATAACTATTGTTAGCTTTGGCAGAGGGAGACAGAGGGAATGTCTGAGAGAGAGATAAAGAAAGATTTACCTTTCCAAAGATGTATATGATGAAAAGGGACATCACGATTTATATTTCTGTGTGGAATGGTTTCTGAGACAAAATATTCTGTTCATGTTGTGTTGGCATAATAAGTTGATTTTTGCATCGTGAGTAATAAGGTTTGATGTGAATAAAGAAGGCGATGACAAGATATGGTTAAAAACGATTTTAAGTCACTTTGGAACTCTATGTCAAGTCCGATTTTGTCAAAAACGAGAGCAGTCAACCCATATCATGGACATAAATCAATTTTAAATCTCGTTTATATTGCTCTTGATGCGTAGACAAAAAAACTGGCCATGAAGTTTCTGTTTAGAGCAAAATCCACGACTAATGTATGGGTAAAATACTTGAATGCATTCCAATATATTAAAAACATCTCCAAAACTCCACACATGCAAAACAATATTATCATAACATATCTCTTTTTGTCTCATTTTGGGTTCTGATATCGTATTTGTCACGGTGAAGATCATTATTGTGGTTGATATTCTTTCATTTTCAGAATTGGTTCAATGCAAATATGGAAGAGCATTACAGGAATATGTTTAATGGGGGTGTTTTTGGTATCAGGCTTTATAAGATTAAGCCAAACTTGACTCTGTGAGTTCCATATTACACACCTTCCTCAACCTTTAAGTTGCCAAAATTGCAAGGATACCAATATAAGAAGTTAGTCACATAATGTATGCCAAAATAGGCACGAACAGATATCACGTGATCGACCATTAATCATTCAGGGGATGATATTTTCCAACCAAACTTTCCCAATATTTGTTTCAGCCCACTGTTAATAATTAAGTTTTCATCTTAGATTTATTATATAATTCTTCCTCACCATGCAAAAATAGACTTTTTCCAACAACTACATGATCATCTGTCATATGACAGATGTTTTTATCCATAAACGATATTCACACCTTATGTTTTTCATTGAAGGTCATTTGTGATACCTAGAGCCAAGCCATGAAAACACCGAAACCAAGAAAGAGAATGTTGGTTAAATATTGAATCAATATTTCTCACCTTTTGAAAGTACTTTTTACCAAATTGAATTTGTTTTACCAATGGTCAGCTACAAACAAGCCTGAGTTTCTTGAAGCAAAGCTTCTCTCTCACTTTATTTGCAGAATTTCTACCAAAATTACATAAAAGCTACATAAAAACCAAAAAGCCTACAGGAGTATTTTGAAAGAGTAATGTCTCATAGCAAATTCTGAAAATGAATTTGACAAATATTTATCATTATAATTATATAATGAATAGTTAATGCTGGAGAATAAATATTTCATTGAAGGATTTCCAATTGCAAAGACTTGAAATTTAGAAACGATAGTGGTGTGATGATTACACTAAAATAATTGCTTTCACGGTCTTTAGAATATAAACAAATTATTTAGCTATCCACAAGTTACTAAGGGAAAGAAAATTCCTTGTTTTGCTTGTTGATGACACTTCATGTTCTTCGGTTGAGGTGATATTCATGCCTATTTAGATAGGCTTCGGATTAATAAGATTGAACTCGTTCCCTTGTCGTCGATGCAAGCTCTGATCAGAAAACCATTTAACATAAACAGGTCTGTGAAGCTAATCCCCAATAGATGTCGCTGTAATGAACACGTGACATATAAGACATCAATCCACCCAGCTGGACCTTCATATTGCTTTGAGCAAGTCATTATATTTATTGACGTGTGTGCTGAATATTATCTTCTGACATTAATAAAAAGAACAAAATAAAATGGCTGATTTACTTTTTTCTTTTATCACACAATTCGCTATGGCTCAAAAACTCGGCCAAGAAACCGATTCTGGCATCGTTCGTTTTGCCTCTGGCTGTTTGAAACATGAGAATCTAAGAGGCTTTGCAAAATTGTTTGATTTGTCACTCTTTTTATTTGACAACAAAAGGTGTTATTTGCAGATGTTGACAAGGTTGATGGGAGTAATGATGTAATGGAGGTTAGTCACGTGATGCTGAGAGGCAAGGAGACCGCATCATTGCAACCACAGAATGCTGTAATCTCTCAACAATGACATTATATCATTGCTGTGCTTATGTCATGCAATAAATCATATCATTTATTGTTTTACCATTGTGGATAAATTTCTTCACAAACCACCACTCAAATTTTGTTACTTTATTACATACTTTTGATGTACACCCAATCAAAATTAAAAATTAAAATTAAAATGATGAAAAGCATACATATCATTTGATACGATTAAACAAAACAATCTCAAGGATTATATATATATATATATATATATATATATATATACATTCAACAATGTACACTTGAATAAATGGCAAGGCCCAATGGATAGATATTATTAGGCTCATACCTATCAAGTAGTATATATATACAATTCTCAATACTACTCTTACGTTGGTTTCTAGTCGCGTTTTAATCAAAGTATGGCCGGACTGAACCGGATCCACATTGTCGCCTTTTTCATAGCTCACCATAAGGCTTTATAAACCAATTGGTCAACATCGGGAACCACACCCAAATAGACACTTCTTTGTGCCTCTGTGACATTCTGGACATTCCAGTGATCAGTGATTATAAGGTTTATCACAGCTTCTATTTATGGCTCCTAATACCATTAAGGGGTGCCGGCTGCGTGGGCTTGGGTTCTAAAAGCGTGGGAAGAAGACTTAAACATGAGTAGCAGTAAGTCATTCACAAATAACTGTTGACAATGACCTGGCGAGAGTTCGATGTGGGGGTTTCATAACAAACTGAGAGCAGTTCTTTTTTTGGGCTGGAGATTCACCAAAAAGGGGCAATGAAAATAAATATTGCATAAACTTTAATGCCAAGAATCAGACGAACGATCTTCATAATTTTTAACAGGAAGATTTCTTTTTGAACGAGAAACAATTTTTGTTGTTATTTAGAAGGTCACATTGTGGATTTAAAAAAATATTTCCAAAATTCTTTTCACAAATAAGACAGAGCTAATAATATTGTAAATGATATGTAATAGGATATCAAAATTTTATTGTGTCATTTTCAGCAAAAATAACAATCGTGATATTGACAATAATTTCAGGTAAATATTCACAGAATGTAATACACAGTAATATACAGATCTCCTCAATACTCTCAGATATCCATATTGTTTTAAATATATTATTCTTGAGATACTTATTATATCTAATCAATGTTGAGATTCTGGCTATTGGCAGTTTTTTTATTCATTCGCTTGAAATGTTTCCCTGTGCCGCGATTTTGAAAAAGAAGTCCTTTTTAGATTGTCATTTATGCCACATATTGTTCGATTGTCTCGTCTTCAACACTATATCTTAAAATCCCAACTTGAATTGAATCCAAAATTTGTCATGGTTATAGAGAAGGATAATGCAGATTTTCTTCCCAAAAAATGAAATAATCATAATGGTCAATATGTTCACAAAAAACTTTGAGCAAAATACAATGGCCATATGATTATGAAGAAACCGTATTGCTACCTTGTTTAAACTTTCTGTGAATCTAAATTTTGTCAGAGAGAAAGGCACAAATGTGATATGTATTGATTTCTAGCTCAGGAATTTCGAGCAAAAGGAGACTTGGGAGTGTTCGATGTAGCCTGTTAGAATCCACAAGAGGGCACTGCAAAATGAAGTCCCACTGAGACAATCCTAGTCCAGCAAAAATAGTAAGACAATCAATGGCTTCTCATTTAAATGGGATTGTGCGGTGGGCAAATAATGGCACTAATTATTGGATGATGTTCATGTAAATATCGAACAGGGAAATCCGAAACAACAACAAAAAATTGTGCCTTATTTCCAGTGACGTATGACCAGAATTCCAGCCAAAATCTACGGACATATGGTCTCACGGGAGTTAATGGGGCTGCCCTATGGCACTGAAAAATTACATTTCCACTTTGAACCCCCCTAACATGCCCCTGTATGGGGTGTAATGCACGTTTTTGGGGTTCAAATTATAGAATATGCATTTTAGTTTCTTCAGAGAAAATTTTAAGTGGGGTTCACCGCCGAAATTTTTTGCTATATGCCTCGAAAGAATTTTTTTTTAAAAAGCAGTTTTTTTTCTCTCTCATTTCACCTGACACAAAATTCTCAGCGTAGTGAATCACATGCAGGACATCAGTTTCCAGTGGATTATTATACCCAGGCATTATGCAGTAATTATAACTTTAATTGGTTGACATAAATATGTAACAAGGGTTTCCATGGCAACCATTTTGCAGATATGATGTTTTTTTACAGTGGGACTATTTAGGACATACTGTACAACAGCTGACCTAATTACTCCCGTGAGACCATATAGATGCACTGTATTTTTCCATAACTTTTTTTTACCATTTATTTGTATAAAATGGGTCAATTTATAGTTATTTGCAAATTTTTATCCAAATATTTTGGAAAATAAATAAACGGCGGCCATTTTTGTTCACCAGAATATAAGAAAATACCTGGCCGAGGACCTGATTATGAAAATGAAGAAACATGGTCAGAAATTGAAAAATTGTGAAAAAAATCGGCAGTGAACCTATATTTTTTTCCTCATTTTTATATTATATAGACTATTTTCACAAATAATGAACGATAAAAATATGACTACACTAAAGAGATGATTGCCTTTAGAAAGAAAATTGGAATGGTCACCTTCTGAGAAAAGGAGACTTTGAAGCATAAATGGCAAAAACAGTCATTGTTTAGGGGTAAAGGGTATGATTGAGCTTTAATATTGATATATTTGACAAATTTACATGTTATTGGACCTTGGAATTAGCTTACACATTGCCTAAGGATTACTCTAAAATTTATTTGTTAAACAATTTATAAATATACTGTTGCCATGGTAGCAAAATCTGGAAAAATGACTTTTTTCTTAAATTTTCAGAAAATTGCTGACATCTGAAAATTGTGAAATATCTCTTTGAACACCATTTTTTGGCCAATAAATTGCTCAGAGGAGTATTTTTTTTATCATAACACATTGCATATAACCCTCATATGACAAAACAAATGGAATATGGTCAGATTTGGTAAAAAAAAATTTAATAGGCAAAAGTTCATTTTTCCTTATATGGTCTCACAGGAGTTATTGGGGTTGCCCTATGGCACTGAAACATTACCTTTCCACTTTGAATCCCCCTAACATGCCCCTGTATGGGGTGTAATGCACGTTTTTGGGGTTCAAATTATAGAATATGCATTCTAGTTTCTTCATAGAAAAGTTTAAGTGGAAATGCCTTGAAAGAATTTTTTTTTTAAAAGCAGTTTTTTTTTTTTTTCTCATTTCACCTGACACAAAATTCTCAGCGTAGGAATATTTGCCCTGTTCTCCTAGTGAATCACATGCAGGACATCAGTTTCCAGTGGATTATTATACCCAGGCATTACGCAGTAATTATAACTTTAATTGGTTGACATAAATATGTAACAAGGGTTTCCATGGCAACCATTTTGCAGATATGACGTTTTTTTACAGTGGGACTATTTAGGACATACTACAACAGCTGACCTAATTACTCCTGTGAGACCACCTGCGACCTCAGCTTGGGTGCACACGATTGAATCTGCCGATTTCTGCCAAAATCTGCCGCTATACCACCAGGTCTGCTATTTAAGATTAGGCAGCAGATTTGTCCGCCGGGCTATACCTGCCAGTGGATCGGCAAACTGGGCAGCAGAAAAAGTACCACTTCACACACAATTGTGAATAGGCGGGCAGGTCAGCTATCCACTGGTGGGTTCCGATTGTGTGTACCCCTACTCTCCCAATCTGGAACAGTTATTAGTGTCTAAGCCACACTCCCAAACAGTGGCTGCACACGATTGGCACTCGCCGTCTAGCTGGTGGCGAGAGAGGCAGATCCTCCATTTTATCCCGCCAAATTCGTTGAGGGTATTCAGAGGGCGGAGGACGGCGTCGACCACCTTCCGCCCCCAGCACCCACCAGCTCAATCCTTGAGAAATGGGATAACTCTGACTCGCCGGACCCAATCGTGTGGAGCATAAGCCACATTCCCAAATAGTGGCTGCACCCGATTGGCACCTGTAGTCTAGCCGGAGGCGAGAGTGGCAGATCTCCGGATCCTTCGTTTTGTCCCTCAGAATACACCGAGGGTATTCAGAGGGCGGAGGACAGCGTCCGCCACCTTCGGCCACCGGCTAAATCGTGGAGAAACGGGATAACCCAGGCTAACTTGCCGTACCCAATTGTGTGGAGCAAGTGTTGCCACTGTCTCGACCACCCACCCTCTCCACCATCGATGGTGCCATCACTGCCACAGGTGCCTTTTTGTCAAAATGCTCAATGCGTGCTTATGTTCCACTTTCATGCAATGCCCATGCTGATCATCAGTTCCATGTATTGCAATAGGGAAAGGTAATGAATGTGTGGTGATTGCGTCCATAGACTCGTCATTTCCTGTTTTTGTTTATCAGTTGTTGATTGGTTGAAAATCCAAGAAAATATTCAGCATATTGATTTCAAGCAATGAGAATCAAGGTAAACATTCATTTTATGTTGAAAGGAAAGGACGAGACCATGGTTGAAGTCCAAGGGAGAACTGTGAGTTGCCTGGCTGATTTGAGCTTAATTAACAATTTCTTGTGGCATGTAACTCACAACAAGGTAGGCGGAGTACAGTTTAGGGACTATTTGAGTGGACAAATCTTCAGTTTGGTCAAAAAGGCAAATAAATCATGTTGAAATGTCAGATAGTCAGAGAAGTATCAAAACTGCATTCACTACCTTTCCCTAATTCGATACATGAAACTGATGATGGGCATGGCCTGGCATGAGAGTGGAATATAAACATGCATTGGGCCTGTGGAAATATTTAGTGTTTGCCTGGAACTATTTAGTCTTGTTCAGGGATACTTTTAAAACTGCATGATTTGTTATTGAGGTCAAGATGGCACTGACACACTTAAGGCCGGTCATTAGAATTGGGGGGTTATGGTTTTTTCTCCAAAAGAATAAAAACATATCTTAGCTCTAAGTGGAAACAAAAAATATCCTAGCTCTGTTGCTGTAAAAAAAATAATTCTTAGTTGGTAGGCAACACACAAAGTACAATGTGTGACAAAATGTTGTGCCTTGCCTCCCTCGGCACATTTATTATATATAAAAGTAATATTTCATGACTCAGGACTAACATCACATAAGATAAACAAAATCATTATTTCTTCCTAGATACATGAAAAGTTATTCTTTGCAATGCAATTAAAACATAATGTTCCAATACCATTAGCTAGCTTCCTTCAGCCTTGGGTTATAGATGTGGAGCCATGACAAGCAGCAACAGAGAACCAAGAAGAGAATCAAGAAGAGAACCAATATTGGCAGAAATCCTTGAAAACCCTTGACTTTTGCAGTTAACATAGACTTTCAAATTGCATTCTTTGTTGTTCTTTGCAATACACTAAGTGAAACCTCCCAGTTTGGGGACACATTAAAACACTGTCAGATGAGTTAATAAAACATATGTAACAGGGGCCCACCACTACCAACTTCGTTAAAAATTGAGATAGAGATGTGAAACTTGGGCAGAGTATGTTATAGAATGTTGTGAACAACATATCACTCAGCTAAAAAAAATTTTTTCCAATATGAATTTTAGTATTTTCTAGAAGGAAATATTTTTTTAAAATACCAGCCAGCTACACTTTGAGATTTTGGCTGTCAGCTGTTATTTTTTACCAGCTGTTAAACTTAACAGCTCAGAATTTGTATGGAATTAACAGCTGTTAACTTTGTTTGTGGATGTTTGTCAATGCCAAATTTCTTTTAACAGCTGGTAATGAACCAATTTCTTTCATAAATAATTAAATGTTAAAAACTTATAATTACAGTAGAAATACCATTAGGCTTGAACATTCTTTGTCAAATAGTGTTCATATAATATAATTTATTTTTTATTTTGCGGTTTTAAATGGTGAAATTGCCAGTTGGTGTTAAATTCTCAATACTTTACCAGCCAGCCAATTAAATTCATCAGTCTGTCAGCTAGGCCATTTTCAAATGTATTTTGAGCCAGCTGATTCATACAAAAATAAGTTCCCAGCTAGTAAACATACCAGCTGGAAATGAAATGCATTAGTTACAAGCTGCCAGCCAGAAACGTGTGCATATTGACCCTTTTTGCATATCATATAGTGGTGGGCCCCTGATGTAAGAATATGGCCCTTGATTTTCTTATTTTTCTCCATGAAAATCCCTTGAAAATCATCTCTGGGAAAAAACCATTACCCCTCTGATAGACAAATGACTGACCCCTTACATGATATTGCAGACTCGCATGCTAATCTGCCTGTGGCAGTGATGTGTCTTTGACCATCGAGATGATCTTGACCTGACTTACAGTGATAAGACAAATATTAATTAATACCCATGCACCTTGTTTATGGAACTTCTAGTTTACCAAACCAATACATCCCCAACACTACAACTTGGTTGGTTGAACAGGAGGTCAGCATGACCTGAACACCAGTGGCCCACAAACTTCTTTAGTGCAAATGTATTCAACATTCATTTTATTACCAAGTTACAAAAAAAACTTATAGACATGGACTATTCTATCATTCATTAATGGTTCCAAGAAAAAAAACAGCCGTTTAGGTCATTTAGTCCCCAACATAGGAGTAAACAAGTTAAAAATAATAACATAATGTTAAATATACCGTGTCTGGACATTATATGATACACTTTATATTGAATGTGATTCCATTCCTGCTTCTGACTTTAATACCGAGGAGACTAAATCATACTTTAAGATTCCTTCAAATTCTGCTCACATATCTCTATAAAAATATAGTTAATTTGTGAATAAAAACTAAGGTATTTGGATTTAACAATATTACTTAAAAAAGCAGTCTGGTAACAATTGTGACGTTATTTCGCATGGCAGACACTACTCATATAATCTTTAAGTTATAAATCTCAGTCCAAAAGAAGAATAGTTCATTTCACTCAGCAGAGATTGCTGCTGTGATTGAATTGATAAATAGAATCTAACTATATTGATATGCGCACGCGTCGAAGTTGACGGTTGGGTTTTTTATTATTTCAGTGACCTGATTTCTTCAGTAAAAACATGTCTTATTTGGTTGAATCCGAAGGATAAAATTTTCACAGTTACCTACTAGATCGGCTATCATCACTACTCTACTCGTCTAAACAGTTTTGCTACCCAAAATCTATTATTTGCTTTATAAATATTTGCGTGGCTTTTCTCAACAACTCGTCGCAAGAACTAATTTAAAATTACTTATACACAGGTTTCACGCAGATGAAAAAATATAATTTCTACCAGAGCGGCACTGACGCTCAAGCGCACAAGACCAAACGATTCTGAGTGGATAAAATCTTTACAAATTGAATTATCTGATAAATATCAACGAGCAAATACAGGAAATAATCAATTCATTATTCACAACACAAATAAGGTAAGGTAAGATTTTCTGTCTCCTAGCATCTTATTTTTTGCGGTATTTAATAGATTCCTGATTAATTTTTCATATCCACCCAAACGTGTTTCATATGTGGGCCGGCAACTGACAGCCCATGTCGTAACTATACCAGAGTTACATGACATCAGTTACACTAAAGATTATCACAATCAAGACGAGCAATTTCAATGCAATAAAAAGATTGTTTACTCAATACCAAGCCAAAATAAATACATTGAACAACATTTAAAATACCATACACCAATATTGTATATGTCTAGAAACACATTAAACATAAATCACACCGTCAAGGTACTTAACCTACATTTTATTCATACAAGAAGATGTGTTGAATGGCTTTGGAAATGAATTACATAACTCCCAGTTTTAACTGCATCAGAGCGTATGCGCTACATAAGTAACCTTAAAGTATGTTAAACGTTACTATTATTGACTTGTATCGCCTTAAGGGCAATGGGAAACTAAAATTGGTTTGAGTCGCCTTGGTGAGTGAACCACTGTCACCATATTTTTGTTTTATTTCCTCATTTAACTTACGGTGGATTTGGTAACTAATCCCTTGGTGTTTTTGTCACTTTCAACATTATTTCAGTCATTTCATGACAAGATCTACTTGTAGCATATATAGTGCTGTCTCACTGAATTGTCATGTCGCAGGTACTTGACACGACAACCCACCAGGCCACAGATTTACGAAGAACAGCGGGTTAACCCTTTAGGCACGGGCCTCAGCTCACATGGGAAATTGTGTCATGAGTTCAAACTCGGCACAGCCAGGGTTTGAACCCACGACCTTTGGATCACCACAGAGGAACTGGTCCTAATATGCTGACGCTCTAACCACAATTTATGTAATAACCCCAAACAAACAAATTGATCCCTCAGACAGTGGGACTCTCTGGTCTTCTCTGCCTTGTCATCTTTCTTGGACCTTTTCTTGGTGGGAATGAATGAATGAATGGTTGCTTAGAGGCACATCAACCACCAAGGTTATTCAGTGGCTAAAAATGGTAAAACATTAACGTTTATGAAAGTATCAAATAACGAATGTAAATCCTGTACATTAAAATATTGAGTCCTAATTATATCAAAATCGATACATTCAATTAAAATATGTTTAACAGTCATAGCTCTTTGACATCCAATACACTGAGGCTGATCGTCGCCTTTCAGAAGATAGCAATGTGTCAAACGACTATGTCCTATTCTTATACGAGTTAAAACAGACTATTCTCTTCGGTTAATTCTAATAGCACCTTTAGTTTTTCCAAGAACGGGCTTAATTTCATGTAGGTTATTAAAAATAGCTTCGTTCCAGCGTGATTGCCATTTAGAATGTATAAAAAACAGTAATATATTTCTTAAATTCTGTATAAGGTAAAAGCATATTTATTGGCCGCTTATCCAATGCTGCCTTCGCAGCTTGGTCAGCAGCCTCATTTCCAAGGATTCCAATATGACTGGGAATCCAGTAAAAACGAATCTCTTTATTTTCCTCAGTACAGAGTTTATGATTACATTATGGATATTTAAAATTAAAGGATTTCTCCAATTCTTGGCTTTCAATGCTAGTAAACAAGACAAAGAATCGGAAAATATTAAAAATATCCGATGTGGAGAAGTCTCCACATGATCTAAAGCTAGGTATAAAGCATGAAGTTCTGCAGAATAAATAGATGATTTATTTGGCAGAATGAATGAATGAATGAATGGTTTCTTTACGGCACATCGACACAATGAGGTCATTAAGTGCCAAAATAGTAAAAACAAAAACGTTATATTGACTAGAAACAAAATGTAAATATTAAAACAATATGTAGATAACACAAGAATTTAACAACAGCATTTATATAACACCAACCAAATATAATAAATATGTATAATTTGTTTAAAAGACTTTATCAGTATGATGTTTTGCAGTTCTTGATAAATAAGTCAATGACATAAATAAACAAAAGCTCTGCCCTTAAAACTGATTATAAAGTCCTATGTGAGTTAAAAACGATACTATCACAGAAGTATCTTCAGTATCAAATAACGTATGTAAATCTTGTACATTAAAATATTGAGTATGTATAATATCAAAATCGATACACTCAATTAAAATATGTTTAATAGTCAAAGCCCTTTGACAACCAATACATTCCAGTTGATCTTCACCTTTAAACAGATAACAGTGCGTCAAATGACTGTTATCTGTTAAAACAGACTCTTCTCTACGGTTAATTCTAATAGCACCTTTAGTTTTGCCTAGAACGGGCTTAATTTCATGTAATTTATTTAAAATAGCTTCGTTCCAGCGCAACTGCCATTTAGAACGTAAAAAAACAGTAATATATTTCTTAAACTCTGTATATGGAATAAGTAAATCTATTGGGCGTTTGTCCAATGCTGCTTTGGCTATTGGTCAGCGGATCTCATTTCCATGGATTCCAATGTGACTGGGGATCCAATAAAAACATATTTCTTTATTTTCATCTGTACAGAGTCTATGATACCGTTCGAGAATTTTGTAAATAAAGGGATTTTTCCAATCCTTTGCTTTCAATGCTTGTAAACAAGACAAAGAATCAGAAAAAATTAAAAATGTTTGATGTGGAGAAGTCTCTACATGATAAAAAAATTGATGATTTATTTGGCAGACGTTCTGAATAAATATGATTGCCCTTAACAGCAGCTGCAGCAGCCTTCTCACCGTCAAATGATCCATCAGTGTAGATACACTGATATCCAGTGAAAATAGATTTAATTTCTTTATATCTATTTATATAAAGGGATGGATCTGTTGAGCATTTCTTTAATTCTGACATGGCTAGATTAATATTTAAAGTTGCATAGGTCCATGGAGGTGTTTCAGGATATTGAAATTTAGCTACGTGATTCGGATTTTAATTTAAGGATTGTAAAGATTCCTTGATGCGAATGCCAAAAGTTGGTATTGTATTTTGTTTATTTTCATAAAGACCAACATAATTTGGATTGAATATAATATCATGTGCAGGATTGTCTGGACAAGCTGCAATTTTTGCAGCATACTGAAGGGCAAACTTTTCTCTTATTAAATCAAGTGGCAGTTCATCTGCCTCAACTGCCGTGCTATCTGCAGGTGATGTACGAAATGCACCAAGGCATAATCTTAAACCTTGATTTTGTACAGGATCAAGCATTTTAATATAAGATGGGCGTGCTGATCCATATATCATACACCCATAATCAAGTTTAGAACGTACCAGCGCTCTGTATAATTGCAATAAAATATTGCGGTCCCCTCCCCAATCGGTATGGGCAAGAACCCGTAATAAATCTAATGCCTTCGGGCATTTCTTTTTAACATATTTAATGTGAGGAATAAAAGATAATTACCTGTCAAAAATAAGTCCAAGAAACTTGGTTTTTTCGACAACAGGTATCCGAGTTTGGCCTAAATAAAGATCAGGATCTGGGTGAACCTTCCATTTTTTACAAAAGTGCATACACACAATTTTCTTTAAAGAAAATTTTAATCCATTATGATCAGCCCATTCTTATAATCTATTTAAGTGTTGTTGGAGCTGTCGTTCTATTGTATGCATGCTTGTGGACCTGTAGCTTAAGTTGAACTCATCAACAAAAAGTGAGCAATCTGCTCCAGGCCTCATACAATCAACAATGCTGTTAATTTTAATAATAAAAAGGGTCACTGATAATATACTTCCCTGTGGAACACCCATTTCCTGATCAAAAGCATCAGAAAGTGATGCACCCGCTCGAACTTTAAAATGTCTGTTTAAAAGAAAATTTTGAATAAAAAGGGGTAAACGACCCCTTAATCCCATATCATATAAATCGCTCATTATCCCATATTTCCATGTGGTGTCATATGCCTTTTCTAACTCAAAGAAAATACTCACCACATGCTCACCTTTTATAAAACCCTCTCTTATAAATGTATCTAAACGTACCAGGTGGTCAATGGTACTTCGAGTTTTTCTAAAGCCACTTTGTGCAACAGAAATATAAGCTGCAGTTTCCAAAAACCAAACTAAACGCTTGTTAATCATTCGTTCCATTGATTTACAAATACAACTTGGTAAAGCAATGGGACGATAATTATTTCAATCTGATGAATCTTTGCCAGGTTTGGGAAGGGGAATGATAGTGGCTTCCCTCCATGAAGGAGGAAAATTACCGCTTTCCCAAATTGTATTAAAAATATCTAAAAGATGCCCAAGTGTTTGGTCAGGGAGGTGTTTGAGGATTTGGTAGTGAATTTGATCAGGTACAGGAGCAGTATCATGAGATTTATCCAAAGCAAGTTTCAAATCTTCTATTGTAAATGATTTATTATTATGGGATATAAAATTTAGTTGGTTTCTTTCTTTTCTAGTTTTTATTTGTTGAAATTTGGCAGAATAATTATTGGATGAGGAATTTTTGGAAATGGTTTGACCTATTGTGTTGCCTATTTCGGTGGGATTTGTAATTAGTTGGCCATTATAATTTAGATGTTTGATCCTTGCTCCACCTCCCTTCCCAGTAATTTTACCCACCATATCCCAGCATTTCTTAATTGGTGAACGTGTATTTAATTTAGAAACATAATCTGTCCAGCTTTTTCTTTTACTTATTTTAATAATGTAAAGTGCTTTAGCTCTCTTTATACAAAATTGGTGGAAATTATATTGAGTTGGCTGTCGTTTAAATTTTTTCAGAGCTTTTTTTCGCTCCTTGACAGCTTTTTTGCACTCATCATTAAACCAGGGTTTTTCTTTAATTTTAGAATTTGGCTTTGATTTGGGAATACACCCATCAGCAATATCATACAATGTATCTGTTAAAAATTTCTGGAATTATTTTATTAAAACAGGATGTTTGAAATTTTGCCCAATCGGCTTTATGAAATTTCCACTTGGGGATTTGTTTGCCTGGTGGAGGAAAATGGTTATTTAAAATAATGGGATAATGATCACTACCCCATTGATCTTCCTCTACTTCCCAGGAATAGTCTAAAAATAAATTTGGAGTGCACATGGAGAGATCTATTGATGTTAAAGAGCCGGTAGCCTGTCGGGGAATCGTCATTCCAAAGGCACAAACTATTATTATTTAAAAAATCTTCTATTATACGTCCTTTGGCATCTGTATTATTTCTGCCACCCCAAAGATAGTTGTGAGCATTAAAGTCACCAACTAACATATATGGCTGTGGCAGCTGGGTTATCAAATTATTTAAATCTGTAATATTAACTGGCTCACTAGGTGGTAAATATATTGAACATATAGTTAATGTATTGTGCAGGGTAACCCTAACAGCAGAAGCCTGTAGATGAGTATTTAATGTTACTTTACTTTGGGGGATACAGGATTTAACAAAAATAGAAACTCCGCCATGTGCTCGGTCCATAATATCAATTGAACCGACTTTATTATAAATCACATATCCCTTAAATGTTGTGGAATTATCTTTGAATTTAGTTTCTTGTAAACAAATTACCGATGCATTATATTTTTGGGCTAATAACTCCAGTTCTGGCCTGTTTGCATCAAATCCTCTACAATTCCATTGTATGACATTGCCGATAGCCATTTTAAGAATAATGAGAAAAAATATATGATTTAGCATAATCACTTGTTAAGTTTAAGATTATGCTTGGAGTGCACAGGAGTAAAATTCACATCTGGAGGATCACCTGTGTCCATCCTTTCCAAGGATTTACTTCTATTTATCTTGCTTTTTACTTGATCTTTGCTTTCTTTTTTGTCTGATTTATGTATTGGTCTATTTCTATTGATACTTTTATTATTGGATGATGTTGAGGGAGTTTGTGAAGAGGGTTTAGTGGATGTTGCTGTTGGTTGAGGTATTACAGGGATAGTGGATGTCGTGGTCTGAGTAGATGTAGCTGAAGATTTTCAGGTTTTTGTGAAAAAGGAATAATTTTTGTCATCGATTGGCCATGTAATTTCGGTTTGAATTGCTATTGATTTTGTTTCTTTAGTTTTTACAGAGCTGGCATAAGATGCCTTTGTTGTGTTATAACTTTCTACTCGCTTCCGTGCCTCTGGAAAAGATATATTTTCAGTGTGTCGTATTCGCTGAATTTCCTTCTCTTTTAAAAAGGAAGGACAATTCCGCGAATACGATGGATGATTGCCTTGGCAATTGACACATTTTAATATACTTGAAGAACAATCGTCTCCACTGTGCTGAGCGGTACATTTTGGACATGTTTCATTACCTTTACATCGATCAGATCCATGTCCATACCTCTGACACTTGAAGCAGCGCAGAGGGTTTGGAATAAATACATCAACTCTAACGTTCAAATATCCAACTTTAATAGATGTTGGAAGCTGCGCTGCTTCAAATGTCAGAATAAACGTATTGATAGGAATTTTTACACCGTCCTTTTTTATAAATATCCGCTTGCATTGAACAACATCCTGGTCTTTGAGCTCATCCACTATCTCCTCCTCAGAAACTCCCACTAAATCTGGGCATCTGATTACTCCTTTTTTATTGTTGAGAGTTTTGTGAGCTGTTATAATAACAGGAACTGTGGCCAACATTCGGCATCGTAGTAGATTGTCCGCATGGCTTTTCCGCTCAACCTCAATCAATAATTTATTTCCCATCTTTTTAACGGTTTTTGGTACCCCGGCAATGCCTTGTATCCCCTTTGCAATTGCAAAGGGGGACATTTTTGCCAGGGTATGTTCAGCATCAGAACTTTCCGCAATTAAAAATCTAGGCCATTTTTCTATTTTGTTTGAATCATCGTCGCTGTCTATGTCATTCCTTGGTCGTTTTTGTTTGTTTTGCGCCATGTGTGTTTTTTTTTATATTTCATCAGTTAGGTCCCCTACCCACCACGGAGCCCAACAAGGGGACGCCTTTCTGGGCCGGTAACTCCAAGCCCTGACGCCATGAGGATACCCAACATGACATACTCTAAGAATAAAAACTCCACCCTTTCGGATTGTATTTATATCCCTTGATTGACCCAATCAGCAGTAATCTCCTTTCAGCAAATATTTATCAAAAATTTTAAAATTATTCCTAAATTTCAAACACTGAAATTATCATTAATAAAAATCAAATAGCCAGAATATATTAAAGGAAATATACCACAAGCCGGTTAAATCAGATCCAGGCCTAATCTGATCTGCCTGTCTGGTGAACATTTGGATCCAAGACAGGCGTGTTGCAACTGGACCGGTATTACTGCCAAACCAGCCCAGTGCTCAGCCCGTCAGGATTCCATATCCTCCCCGACACAGGTCGCATCCCACGGCAAACAGGACGCCCCTTTAGTCGCCTTTTACGACATGCTGGGGGGCAGTGGGGCTATTCTTTAATCCCCGCACCCACAGGGGAGGATCGTACCGATCACAGAATAACACAGATAGTCCCTTTTTGATATCCACTGCCGACAGGACCATCTGTGTTACAAAAACAATAAAAATTACCTTTATCACAGTATATATATAGACCTGAACCCTCTAAGAAAAATAGGTACACCTATTCTAAATTTTATGATGACTTTTTTGACATCCTGGCAAATTATGCTATTCTCCAACATGAGGTCATGGTGACTTCAATTTCCACATGTACAAACCTGACATGCCTGAGGTTAAGAAATTCAATGAACGTCTTTCTCTTTTTTCTATGAACCAGTGGGTCAATGAACCCACCCATATCTTAGGAAATACACTGGATCTAGTCTTCAACCCGAAAAGTAGTACAACTATTAATAAATGTGAAATTCATGATTTTGTCTCTGATCATAAACTAGCTGTCGTGACTTTAAATGCAACCAAGCCTAAAAACACGAAGAAATTTATTTTTTGCAGAAATTACAAAAAAATTGACAAGTTGGCATTTGGCTTTAATTGGCGTCTATTGTTTCCTAACAATGATATCTGGACAAATAAATCTCTAAATGAACTAATTGATTATTATGATCACAGTTAACCAAAGTGCTGGACAGTCATGCACCAACGAAGCGTATCAAAATTACTGTTAGGAAGGAGGCGCCTTGGATGAATGAATTGCTTAAAAAGGAACGGGCACTAAAAAGGAACCTGGAACGAAAAAGGAACAAATCGGGACTACTGGTGGATAGGCAGAATTTTACAATCCAGAGAAATAAGTACAATGGGCTTCTCAAGAAAATGGAATCTGAGCATTATTTAAAAATTATTGAGGAAAATAAGAACAATCCGAAAAACTTTTTAAGACAATTGATGATTTATTATGTAAGAGTAAATCAACCCCCCTTCCTGTAAATCATGACCCGGGTGTACTAGCAGAGGACTTTAACACATTCTTTCATGAGAAGATCAAGAAAATCAGGTCTTCCATTGATAACACGGTTTCAATGATTAATACACCAGGTGGTACTTGGGACAATGGGTGTGCCGCTGAGGTGGTGACTAAACATGGTGATAATGGAACTATTCTAGAACTAAATAGCTACAAGCAACTCACTGTAGCTGATACGAGACTTCTAATTAAGAAAGCGGCAAAGAAATCATGTAGTATTGACCCGGTGCCGACATGGATGCTTCATGATTTCATGGACATATTACTCCCATTAATCACTAAGATTATCAACCTCTGCATTACTACTGCAGAAATGCCTATCAATATGAAATTAGCACTAATTACTCCTCTGCTAAAGAAAATTGGCCTTGAAATAGTAATGCCGAACTATCGCCCAGTATCTAATCTTTCATACATCTCCAAGCTCACAGAAAGGGCTGTTGCTGCCCAACTGGTTCCTCATCTAGTAAGGAATGGCCTTACCACAAGATTCCAATCGGCATATAAGGATGGGCACAGCACTGAGACTGCACTCATCAAGGTTTATAATGATATACTCAGAGCTTTGGATGATAGGGATTCTGTAATGCTTGCTCTTCTAGATATTTCTGCTGCTTTTGAAACCATAGATCATGGTATCTTGTTAAATAGGCTACATGACCAGTTCAGAGTAACTGGTAAGGCTCTAGGCTGGATCCGGTCCGACCTATCTGGGCCACGGCCAGTGGCGCCGTTGGTTAGAGTGCCAGCTTATTAGCACCAGTTCCTTTGTGGTGATCCAAAGGTTGTGGGTTCGATCCCCGACCATGCCGAGATGGAATTCATGATTCAATTTCACACATGAGCTGAGGCCCGTGCCTAAAGGGTTAGCCTGTTGTCCTTGTAAATCTGTGACAGGGTGGATTGTCATGTCAAGGACCTGCGACATGACAATTCAGTGAGGCAGCACTATATCTGCTACAAGTAGGTCTCATCATGAAATAACTGAAATAATGTTGAAAGTGATGTAAAACCCCAAACAAACAAACCTACTTATCTGACAGAAGGCAATCTGTCATTATTGATAATGTAAGGTCATCTACTATTAACATCAGCTCAGGAGTCCCTCAAGGGTCTGTTCTGGGACCGATTCTGTTCTCTCTATATATGGCACCCCTAGCTGATATCCTGGAAGTTGATAACATGTCTTACCACATTTATGCAGATGATACTCAAATTTACATGCCCATAAATCATAAACATGGTAGACCTGACCTATATATGCATAGGCTGGAGGATTGTATACAAAAGATCAGGTCATTCCTGATTGTGAACAAAATGAAATTAAATGATGATAAAACGGAACTTATGGTTTGTACTCACAGTAGATCATCAGTAAGGTGGGACCTTGCGGGTGATGCTGGTCTAAAAATAGGGACATCCTGCATTAATGTTAGTCTTAGCGTCAGGAACCTAGGTGGGACCTTTGACAGACATCTTGACATGAAGGCTCAGGTTAGAAATATGTGCAAAAAGGGCTACTATCATATTAGGAAAATTGCTGCCATTAGGAAATCATAGGACAATAAGGCTGCTGAGACAATTTTTACTCTTTTGTAACATCTACCTTGGATTATGGCAATGCACTCCTGGCTGGGATCCCCAAGGTGGACATTAGGAAACTTCAAAAACTGCAGAACTCTGCGGCAAGGGTTGTTACAGGCCGAAGGAAATATGATCATATAACTGACAAACTTAAGGAACTGCACTGGCTGCCGGTCAAAGCTAGGATTGATTTCAAAATACTACTAATTGTCTGGAAGGCTTTAAATGGTAAGGCTCCCCCTTACATATCCGAGCTTCTTGAACATAAATGCCATACCGGGACCTTACGCTCGAGCTCATTACTAGACCTTGTGGTCCCCAGTACTAACATGAAAACTGTGGACGATAGGGCTTTCTCTGTGTTTGCACCTAAACTATGGCATGACATCCCTAATGACAATAGGAAGAGTCCTACTGTATCAGTTTTCAAGTCTAACTTGAAGACATTCCTCTTCAGGAGATACTACGGGGCTGAGTGCAATGAACAGGCCTAGCCTGGTATATAAGCTTTTATTGTTATTATGATTATTATTATTATTATTTTTATTATTATTATTATTATTATTGTTGTTATTATTATTTTTATTATTATTATTATTATTATTATTATTATTATTATTATTATTATTATTATTATTATTATCATAATATTGATAATTATTATTATTATTTAGATACACTGGGTCAAAAGACCACTGGGTGTGGCGCAGTTGGTTAGAGCGCCAGGTTATTAGCACCAGTTCCTATGTGGTGATCCAAATGTTGTGGGTTTGATCCCCATCCGTACCAAGATTGAATTTATGATTTATTATTATTATCTTTATTCGGACTCACCATCATATCCTACCACATTGTATAGTTGCTCAAATTTATCAGAGAACAGATTCTCTATAGACACTGAACCTGTCTCACCATCTATCACATTTGGCAAAGTGTCTACTTGTCTGGGGATTGATTCTAGAAAGATCAGTATTAAAATCACCTCCAACTACAAAGTACTGTGCAGAACTTTTGTTGAAAATGTCACTTAATTCAAGTAGGACCTCAGTGTACTCATGTAGATCATGGTTACCATTTCCCTGATCACATGGCATGTAAACATTAAATAATAAAAACTGAAAATCATCAAGAGATACCTTTACTGCACATAATCTTTTTGATTTGCAGACAATCTTATCTATTTTACAACTTATATTATTTGACCAAATAATGGCACAACCTCCATGTGGTCTGCCAACCAAAGGAATTGTATCATCCATTGGCTCCCCTGTGGGTGCAGGGATTAAAGAATAGCCCCACTGTCCCCCCAGCATGTCGTAAAAGGCGACTAAAGGGGCATCGGGTGGATATGGAATCCTGACGGGCTGAGCACTGGGCTGGTTTGGCAGTAATACCGGTCCAGTTGCAACACGCCTGTCTTGGATCCAGATGTTCACCAGACGGGCAGATCAGATTAGGCCTGGGTCTGATTTGTGGTATATTTCCTTTAATGTATTCTGGCTATTTTATTTTTATTAGTGACAATTTCAATGTTTAAAATTTAAGAATAATTGATAAATTTTTGATTTATATTTCCTGAAAGGAGATTACTGCTGATTGGGTCAATCGAGGGATATAAATAAAATCCGAAAGGGTGGAGTTTTTATTCTTAGAGTATGTCATGTTGGGTATCCTCATGGCGTCAGGGCTTGGAGTTACCGGCCCAGAAAGGCGTCCCCTTGTTGGGCTCCGTGGTGGGTGGATGGAAGGATGGAACCAAAGTTCCAATCAATACATTTATTCTGACATTTGAAGCAGCGCAGCTTCCAACATCTATTAAAGTTGGCTATTTAAACATCCGAGTTGATGTTTTTATCCCAAACCCTCTGCGCTGCTTCAAGTGTCAGAGGTATGGACATGGATCTGATCGATGCAAAGGAAATCTAACTTGCCCCAAATGTACAGTCCAGCATAGTGGAGAAGAGTGTTCTAGAAAGATCAGTATTAAAATCACCTCCAACTACAAAGTACTGTGCAGAACTTTTGTTGAAAATGTTACTTAATTCAAGTAGGACCTCAGTGTACTCATGTAGATCATGGTTACCATTTCCCTGATCACATGGCATGTAAACATTAAATAATAAAAACTGAAAATCATCAAGAGATACCTTTACTGCACATAATCTTTTTGATTTGCAGACAATCTTATCTATTTTACAACTTATATTATTTGACCAAATAATGGCACAACCTCCATGTGGTCTGCCAACCAAAGGAATTGTATCATCCATTGGCTCCCCTGTGGGTGCAGGGATTAAAGAATAGCCCCACTGTCCCCCCAGCATGTCGTAAAAGGCGACTAAAGGGGCATCGGGTGGATATGGAATCCTGACGGGCTGAGCACTGGGCTGGTTTGGCAGTAATACCGGTCCAGTTGCAACACGCCTGTCTTGGATCCAGATGTTCACCAGACGGGCAGATCAGATTAGGCCTGGGTCTGATTTGTGGTATATTTCCTTTAATGTATTCTGGCTATTTTATTTTTATTAGTGACAATTTCAATGTTTAAAATTTAAGAATAATTGATAAATTTTTGATTTATATTTCCTGAAAGGAGATTACTGCTGATTGGGTCAATCGAGGGATATAAATAAAATCCGAAAGGGTGGAGTTTTTATTCTTAGAGTATGTCATGTTGGGTATCCTCATGGCGTCAGGGCTTGGAGTTACCGGCCCAGAAAGGCGTCCCCTTGTTGGGCTCCGTGGTGGGTGGATGGAAGGATGGAACCAAAGTTCCAATCAATACATTTATTCTGACATTTGAAGCAGCGCAGCTTCCAACATCTATTAAAGTTGGCTATTTAAACATCCGAGTTGATGTTTTTATCCCAAACCCTCTGCGCTGCTTCAAGTGTCAGAGGTATGGACATGGATCTGATCGATGCAAAGGAAATCTAACTTGCCCCAAATGTACAGTCCAGCATAGTGGAGAAGAGTGTTCTTCGGAAACCATGAAATGTGTGAATTGCCAAGGCAATCATGCATCGTATTCGCGGAATTGTCCTTCCTTTTTAAAAGAAATTCAGCGAATACGTCACACTGAAAACATTTCTTTTCCTGAGGCACGTAAACGAGTAGAAAGTTTTAACAATTCCAAAACATCTTATGCTACCACCTTAAAAACCAAAGAGACAAAAACAATAGCAATACAGACAGAAATAACCTGGCCAATCAATGAAAAGAATTATTCCTATTTTTCAAATACCTCCAAATCTTCAGGAACATCCACTCAAACCCAAACACCCACTACCCCAGTAATAAATGTACCAACAGTTCAATCCACTAAAACCTCTTCACAAACTCCATCCACATCATCCATTAATAAAAACGTAAATAGCAATAGACCAGTTAAGAAATCAGACAAAAAAGAAATCAAAGATCAAAGCAAAACTAAAATAAATAGAACTAAATCCTTAGAAAGGATGGACACAGGTGATCCTTCTGATATACATTTTACACCTGTCCACTTAAAACATAATCATAAACCTAAATGATTATGTTAAATCCTATATTAATACTCATTATTTTTAATATGGCTACCAGCAGTATCATACAATGGAACTGTAGAGGATTTGAGGCAAACAGGCCAGAACTGGAGTTATTAGCCCAAAAATATAATGCATCGGTAATTTGTTTACAAGAAACTAAATTCAAAGATAATTCCACAACATTTAAGGGATATGTACTGTATAATAAAGTCGGTTCAATTGACATTATGGACCGAGCACATGGCGGAGTTTCTGTTTTTGTTAAATCCTGTATACCCCAAAGTAAAGTAACATTAAATACTAATTTACAAGCTTCTGCTGTTAGGGTTACCTTGCACGATACATTGACAATATGTTCAGTGTATTTACCACCAAGTGAACCAATTAATATTACAGATTTAAATAACCTAATAACTCAGCTGCCACAACCATACATGCTAGTTGGTGACTTTAATGCTCACAACTATCTTTGGGGTTGCAGAAATAATACTGATGCCAAAGGACGTATAATCGAAGATTTCTTAAATAATAATAGTTTGTGCCTTTGGAATAACGATTCTCCAACATATTAACATCCTGCTACAGGCTCTTTAACATCAATAGATCTCTCCATGTGCACTCCAAATTTATTTTAGACTATTCTTGGGAAGAAGAGGAAGATCAGTGGGGTAGTGATCATTACCCCATTATTTTAAATAACCAATTTCCTCCACCAGACGAACGAATCCCTAAGTGGAAATTTCATCAAGCTGATTGGGCAAAATTTCAGTCATCCTGTTTTAATAAAATAACTCCAGAAATTTTTAACAACGTAAATGATCCTCTTCAAGTTTTTATGGATACATTGTATGATATTGCTGATGGGTGTATTTCCAAATCAAAGCCAAATTCTAAAATTAAAGAAAAACCCTGGTTTAATGATGAGTGCAAAAAAGCTATCAAAGAGCGGAAAAAAGCTTTAAAAATATTTACTCGACAGCCAACTCAATATAATTTGCACCAATTTTGTATAGAAAGAGCTAAAGCCCGTTATATTATTAAAATAAGCAAAAGAAAAAGTTGGAAACATTACGTTTCTAAATTAAATACACGTTCACCAATTAAAAAATGCTGGGATATGGTGCGTAAAATTACTTGGAAGGGAGGTGGAGCAAGGATCAAACATCTAAATCATAATGGCCAATTAATTACAAATCCCACCGAAATAGGTAACACAATAGGTCAAACATTTTCCAAGAATTCCTCATCCAATAATTATTCTGCCAAATTTCAACAAATAAAAAATAGAAAAGAAAGAAACCAACTAAATTTCATATCTAATAACTTGGAACAATATAATAAGCCATTTACAATATCAGATTTAAAACTTGCTTTTAAATTAGATAAATCCCATGATACCGCACCTGAACCTGATCATATACACTATCAAATCCTCAAACACCTCCCTGACCAAACACTTGGGCATCTTTTGGATATTTTTAATAATATTTGGGAAAGTGGTAATTTTCCTCCTTCATGGAGTGAAGCTACTATCATTCCTATTCCCAAACCTGGCAAAGACTCGTCAGATTCAAATAATTATCGTCCCATTGCGTTAACAAGTTGTATTTGTAAATCAATGGAACGAATGATTAACGAGCATTTAGTTTGGTTTTTAGAAAATGCGGCTTATATTTCTGTTGCACAGAGTGGTTTTAGAAAAACGCGAAGTACTGTTGACCATCTGGTACGTTTAGAAACGTTTATACGAGAGGGTTTTATAAAAGGCGAACATGTGGTTAGTATATTTTTTGATTTAGAGAAAGCGTATGACACCACATGGAAATATGGAATAATGAGTTATTTATATGATATGGGATTAAGGGGTCGTTTACCCCTTTTTATTCAAAATTTTCTATCAAACAGACATTTTAAAGAGTGGGTGCATCACTTTCTGATGCTTTTGATCAGGAAATGGGTGTTCCACAGGGTAGTATATTATCAGTGACCCTTATTATTATTAAAATTAACAGCATTGTAGATTGTATGAGGCCTTGAGCAGATTGATCACTTTTTGTTGATGATTTCAACTTAAGCTACAGGTCAGTAAGCATGCATACAATAGAACGACAGCTTCAACAACACCTAAATAGATTACAAGAATGGGCTGATAACAATGGATTTAAGTTTTCTTTGAAAAAGACTGTATGTATGCACTTTTGTAAAAAGTGGAAGGCTCACCCAGATCCTGATCTACACCTTGGCCTAAATCGAATCCCTGTTGTCGAAGAAACCAAGTTTCTTGGACTTATATTTGATAGAAAATTATCTTTTATCCCTCATATTAAATATGTAAAAAAGAAATGCCAGAAGGCATTAGATTTATTACGGGTTCTCGCCCATACCGATTGGGGAGGGGACCGTAATGTTTTATTACAATTATATAGAGCGCTGGTACGTTCCAAACTTGATTATGGGTGTATGGTATATGGATCAACACGTCCATCGTATATTAAAATGCTCGATCCTATACAAAATCAAGGGTTAAGACTATGCCTTGGTGCATTTCGTACCTCGCCTGCAGATAGCTTGGCAGTAGAGGCAGATGAATTGCCTCTTGATTTAAGAAGAGAAAAACTTGCCCTTCAGTATGCTGCAAAAATTGCTGCTTGTCCAGACAATCCTGTACATGACGCTATATTCAATCCAAATTATGTTGATCTTTTTGAAAATAAACCAAATACAATACCAACTTTTGGCATTCGCATCAAGGAATCTTTACAATCCTTATTATTTAAATCCAAATCAAATAGCTAAATTTCAATATCCAGAAACACCTCCATGGACCTATGCTACTTTAAATATTAATCTAGCCATGTCAGAATTAAAGAAATGCTCAACAGATCCATCCCTTTATATAAATAGATATAAAGAAATTAAATCTATTTTCACTGGATATCAGTGTATATTCACTGATGGATCATTTGACGATGAGAAGGCTGCTCATCAACACACTTTTGACAGACCTTAACATTGCCCACACAGAGAGCAGCCTTTGTATTTCCTTGTTTACATTTGTCACACTTCGTGATTAACAGCCCACCTGTACAGGATTATAATGTGACTGTACACCAATCAATACCTCACCTGGAACAACTGGCCAGGTATGTGTGGCCAAGTCAATGAACCATGATACCCAATATGGCTATACTTTACATACAATACAATGCTAAAACTATTTAAAACATAAAAAACACAATAAATACCTAACTTTGCACACATAAAGGTGCACCCATGGTTGTACAAGTATGTTACCTTACATGTTGAACAAACCAAACCAATGTTAAGTTCCTTCAAACCAATATTTTAGGTGTTAATTTAGAGCTTAGATTTCGACCATAAGTGTTGTTGTTGGTGACCTCTTACCTATCATGATTTACAATTTCTCTGACCTATTATGATTTACAATTTCACACATGAGCTTAGGCCTGTACCTGAAGTGTTAACCTGGTGTCCTTGTAAATCGGTGACCGGGTGGGATGTCATGTCAAGAACCTACGACATGACAATTCAGTGAGGCAACACTGTATCTGCTACAAGTAGGTCTCATCACAAAATGACTGAAATAATGTTGAGAGTGATATAAAACCCCAAACAAACAAACAAACACTGGGTCAACAAAGTACATTTTTGGCTACATTACCAGGGACAGCCATGAGGCAGTCTTTGACTCAGGGCAACCACCAACCAAACTCCTGTGGTTATCCAGGTAATTCTGTGTGTTCACTTTCACTTATCACATAGATAGTCACTGATACTAGATAGTTACTCATACTGAAACTATGAGAAAAGCAATCGTACTTATGGTGTATCCCTGTTTTAAATTAGGACAGGATGTTGAACTCACCCAGAAGTAGGTCAATATCATTACCCCTGGGACATGTCATGTAATTTCTGTTATATACTATTATATTACTTATTACAAAAAATGATGTAAGACTCAAGCAAATTGCTTAATTCAAATGCCAAAATGTATTTTGGAGTAAATCTACTTGTTTATTAATAAATCTTCTCGGTACTACTTTTTGTGTATGTATGTGCAGTTGTGTAACAGCACAGCCTGTTTTGGCGCCAAATGTTCAATTCAAATGGTTGACTGGTTAATCAATGGGTGAATGTGATTTAACTTTTTTGATCATGGTCATCAATTTGCTGTGGGAGCAAATCAAATTAAATTCTCGATACAGTACATTATGTGTGTCATTATTTCTGTAAAATTAGATATATCCATACATATGTCAGTCAGATGTTAGGTCCCAGTGGGACTTTTTATCAGCTATAATACTCCCAATGGACCAGCTTAAAAATGGCTGAAATAGGTGGAAGATGTAGATTTGTATCATGGAGGTCCCTAGTAATGAATACAAAGTATTTAAAAATTAAATTATCATGGTTCCCAATTTCAAGCACTTTTGACAAGCAGATTTGACAAGAGGTGGCTACTCTTATGACATTGAGGTTATATCAGGACAATGACTACTAGAAATTGAAAAAAAAAGACTGGAAGATTCCAACTCGCTATATTTTCCCTTCACTTTCCATAAATATAAGCTCTCATTTCTTCCTATTATTCATCCTTTCCAAGGCTTGTTCTCTACCTCAAACGATGCCATGTTTTAAGGTTTTAGTGGTTGAAGTATTCCATGTTGTGCTGTCCAAGATCAACCAATAGTGTAAGTGCTTTTAAGTGCGCAGATCACAACTTGAAAATGATGTCAATGCTACTATTTAATTTTATGAAATTGATTAATTAAAATTAAGTGTGATGTACTCTTTAATATAGAGCCTGGTAAAATGTTGTCATCTGCCGATCCATAGCCCACACAGGTGTGTTTATCCAGCAGTTCTTGTTAGGTTTATCCTTATATAAAAGTCATTTTATGTCGACTTATCAATATTTTTTAAAAAATGTCTATTCCAAGAAAAATAAAGCAGCAGAGGGGCAAGTTTGACACAGATCGTGTTTTCTTTTTACATATTCATGTGCATCAGACCATGACCGCACATATTGAACTTGCACACCAGGCAATTAATAAACATAAAAAGCCAGCTGCGCAATGTGGTCAAACAGGATTTGTACCTGAATGTACAGGAGCCAATATTTTGTGAAACGTAATAACACGGCCAGTTTGTGTCACTGTTGTGGTTCAAGTGTGAATACAAAGAAACTACAAAATAGGCAGTCACCATAAGCGGGGGGTGGACCAAATTGAAAAAAAAGCAGGATGAGTGTTATGTACAAATTGAACAGAACAAACACTGATAATAAATGCTTGACAAAAACCTCAAGTTATATCGTTTTTGTACATTACTGAGAACTTGTCCCCTTGGAGCTCAATAACACACAGAATGGATGTTCAACTTGGGAGGTGTGAAGTGGGGACGATAAATAGTGCATTAAGTGCACATATAACACAATTAAACCTTTGTCTGACCGCTTTAATGTCACATGAATATCTAAGAAACTGACATCACTGTAAATCATACTTTGTGTAAAAGTGAAACTTTAGCGTTGATTGGGTCAGACTGCGTCGTGGCCCAAGGGCAGTGAAATGTGAGACATTAATACTTGTCATGGACCTAAGACTGGCGGGGAGGATGAATATTTCACTGAATTATCCAAGTTCACAAAGGGATATTGTGTACTGGTAGCGTCCATTGGCAAGGGATGTAAGATTTTCTTTGGTTAGGAACATTTTGATACGCTCTATATACTTGTATTTGTGGAAATTATTACACACTTGTGTCTTGCATACTCAAATATTGTCTTTCCTTTCCTCTAGGCCGAGGTTTGGTGTGCTGACATTATATAATTTCTATTAATGACATTATATAATTGGATCATTATCCTTTGGAAAATTATCACTGGTAATCGTATCAGATCTCTGTAAAAATATATATATATATCATATATATAACGCTGAGGGCATTGATGAAATTTACACCAAAGCCAATATGGATGGGAAGTATTTTCTTTATGTAATTGTAATATCAGCATCTTTGGGGCCAGCAAGATGCACAGACTGCAGGTCGATATGGGCATCCACGCTGGATATCCTCGTAAGTGGTGGTCAGCTACAGTACAAGAACACTATCATGCCTTTCCTATTGGCAACTAAAACAACTTACACTTGGGATATTGAGGACAAAATTCTAGGCTGGACTCTCATCAAAACAAGGAAGCCCGTGTATGGCATGCATGCACTGGCCTATAGGGTATTGTAGACACTTTATTTCCTCGATTGTTGAAGTATGAATGGTAAATCTATATGTGGGAATAGTACCTTTGATAAGAATATCTATAGAAAGATGGAAGAACGGTGCCAATATGGATTTTCATATAAGAAGCAAAAGTGCATTTCAAGAAGCAATAACATAACAAAGAAGCAATAATGTAATAAATAGCGTAACAAATGAGCAATATCATAACAAAGAAGCAATAGTCTAACGAAGGAGCAATAGCATAACAAAGAAGCAATAGCATAACAAATAAGCAATAACAAAGAAGCAATAGTCTAGCAAAGAAGCAATAGACTAACAAATAAGCAATAGCATAACAAATAAGCAATAACATAACAAATAAGCAATAGCGTAACAAAGAAGCAATAGCATAACAAATAAGCAATAACATAACAAAGAGGCAAAAGCATAACAAAGAAGCAATAGCATAACAAAGAAGCAATAGCATAACAAATAAGCAATAGCGTAACAAAGAAGCAATAGCATAACAAAGAAGCAATAGACTAACAAATAAGCAATAGCATAACAAAGAAGCAATAGCATAACAAATAAGCAATAGCATAACAAAGAAGCAATAGCATAACAAAGAAGCAATAGACTAACAAATAAGCAATAGCATAACAAATAAGCAATAACATAACAAATAAGCAATAGCATAACAAAGAAGCAATAGCATAACAATTAAACAATAGCGTGAGAAAGAAACAATAGCGTGACAAATAAGCAATAGCGTAACAAAGAAGCAATAGCATAACAAATAAGCAATAACATAACAAAGAAGCAATAGCATAACAAAGAAGCAATAACATAACAAAGAAGCAAAAGCATAACAAAGAAGCAATAGCGTTACAAATAAGCAATAGCATAACAAAGAAGCAATAGACTAACAAATAAGCAATAGCATAACAAATAAGCAATAGCATAACAAATAAGCAATGGCATAACAAAGAAGCAAAAGCATAAGAAAGAAGCAATAGCATAACAAAGAAGCAATAGCATAACAAATAAGCAATAGCGTAACAAAGAAGCAATAGCATAACAAATAAGCAATAACATAACAAAGAAGCAAAAGCATAACAAAGAAGCAATAGCATAACAAAGAAGCAATAGCATAACAATTAAACAATAGCGTGAGAAAGAAACAATAGCGTGACAAAGACACAATAGCGTAACAAAGAAGCAATAGCATAACAAAGAAACAATATCATAACAAATAAGCAATAGCATAACAAAGAAGCAATATCATAACAAAGAAGCAATAGCATAACAAAGAAGCAATAGCATAACAAAGAAGCAATAGCATAACAAAGAAGCAATAGCTTGACAAAGAAGCAATAGCATAACAAAGAAGCAATAGCATAACAAAGAAACAATAGCGTGACAAAGAAACAATAGCGTTATAAAGAAGCAAGTTGGGTAACAAAAGTGTAAGTAATTGCCAATATATCAATATTAATGCTCTATTTTTAATCTTATTACTTTTAAAGTCTATAACTGAATACAAAAAAGTGATGGTGGCTGTAAGAGGATACTCGCTGGGGGGAGCCACCATAGACAGTCAAGCGGACCTCTGTGCCGGACGGTATATTCTTAGGGATGAGGACCAATTCCAATTCTGCAATAACTTCAATGCCAGAGAAATCGATTACCTACAACATCTCCGAGAATTTATATATGAGGTTTGTCAATGACGATCAAAATTTCATAATCAGTTTAAAAGCCTGTAATTTTGAATGTCATAATAATTAAAGTCAATATTGAAATAATGTAAAGCAAAATTGAGTAGGCAGTTTTTCAGTTTTTTTTATTTCAGTTAGGAATTGTGTAATGCTTCATGATGTGCATGGTTCTGCTCTAGAGTTCTCAATAATTTTTAATCGGTATTTGCCAACAAAGGTTGGCACTGCAAGGAATGTCTTCTTGAAGGATCGACCCCTGATGTGTATTTTGTAGATTTTACTCTGTTTTGGCTCTCAAATTGACAATGATGTAATTACAAACGATATAACAAGATGTTTCTTGAACTGTAGAATTTGACTGGAAAAATGATACCGAAACAAAGCTTAAAAACATAAATTTCAAAAGTATTCCTCACTTTATATTATTTAAGATTGCTTTCCAAAAGACAGCCAACTCAATATAATTTAAACCAATATGGGATTTAAAAAGAGATTGTCATTATAATCATATCATTTAAATTCAAACAAAATCATGCAGGTGGCCTCTCATATTAAAATAAATAGACAAACTATTGTCCATATATTGTCCTCAGAGTAAAATAAATTTTCTATGGGATTCAAGCTCCACAAATGTGAAAGTGAAAGTGCACGATACGCCCCACTTATTTCAGCAAAACGGGTTTCAAACATGATACCAGCTTACATTTTAATCTCATTTTAAGTCATAATACAATTATTCTGTTCGTTAATATATATGTTCTTCTCTCTGCATTAATTACAGATAGTGAGGCCAGGTTATATTACCTCCTTTCGTGTCCAGGAAACATTTCCTTGTCAGATTGAATATAAAAGAAGCATATGGCATAATGAGGGCTATACATTGCCCCCATGCTGCCATAGAGACCATATATTCTGTCACGCATCCCTTTCAAAACAGGGCTTATTTGTCATCAGTCCTTGCTGATAAAATGATGTTTCAAACATGATACCAGCTTACATTTTAATCTCATTTTAAGTCATAATACAATTATTCTGTTCGTTAATATATATGTTCTTCTCTCTGCATTAATTACAGATAGTGAGGCCAGGTTATATTACCTCCTTTCGTGTCCAGGAAACATTTCCTTGTCAGATTGAATATAAAAGAAGCATATGGCATAATGAGGGCTATACATTGCCCCCATGCTGCCATAGAGACCATATATTCTGTCACGCATCCCTTTCAAAACAGGGCTTATTTGTCATCAGTCCTTGCTGATAAAATGATAAAAAGGTGCTCACAGGGTCAGCCACAAGTTATAACTATTCATAAAACTTCGTAAAGAAATGATTGCTGGTCGATTAAATGACTATTCACCGTGGACTATTCATACTTGTATAGCAACCATATACCGAAATCATGGACCAGAGGCCCATGTACGGTATGGACTGGACCCTCTATTTTTTCTGGTGATCTGGAAGCTAAATCTAGAAATGGGCATTTTAACAAAGTCTGCATGTACCTTCATCATACTTTTAGTTACTGGTTTACATAAGTTGGCAGCCATGTTGATGTCTTTACTTTGACAAGTGGGTCACAATATTTTTCTTTAGAACAAGATTTTGTTTTGATCAAAGTGAAACGAGACGATTATACAAGTAATGAACAAGTGGCCTTACCTTATCTGTTTTAAAATATGGACTCACAAAGCACTGAAATTGATTTGAGTACATATTCTGAAGTTCAATATATTGATATTAGTGCATGAATGTATATTTCATGCCTATCACATGGTATAATCAATTTCAATTTCTCCAAATTTCAAATCATTCTTTTCAACAGTGAATATACAAAGCCATTTACTTTATATCACACTTTGGATAAGACATGAATGAGCCTTGATTTCAATTTTCACCATCACATACTGGTTGGTTAAGAAAATAATCACCACAAGCAGTATCAAAACTGAAATATGTCATACTAATCAGTATTGTCAGGTAAGCTCAGATCTTTTTGTTAATGACTACATGTACTTTCAATTATCAAGTCTTCAAAAATTAGTTTTGGGTTTATTTGTTGTCTTTGATTTATTTCTTCAGGTAAGCTTATACTTATAAACTATACTCCACCTACCTTGTTGTGAGTTACATGACACAAATTAAAACATTGTTATTTCAACCCAAAACCACCAAGCAACTCACAGTTCTCCCTTGAACTTCAACCATGGCCTCGTCATTTCCTTTCAACCTGAAATGAATATTTACCTTGATTCCCATTGCTTGAAATCAATATGCTGAATATTTTTCTTGGATTTTCGACCAATCAACAACTGATAAACATAAACAAGAAATGACGAGTGTATGGACACAATCAACACACGTTCAATACCTTTGCCTGATGCAATACATGAAACTGATGAGCGGCATGGCCTGGCATGAAAGTGGAATATAAACATGCATTGGGCCTGTGGTAGAGTATATCACGTAAAGCCTACTGTCGTTCATTATTCATCCATTTCCAAATTATAAGGTGAGTTAATGGTGAAATTTCCTATTAGCCCTATTAGCAGTCTATAGTGTGGAGAGAGGTGAAGAGACCACGTACTACTCTCCATTGCAGATCTTGGGTTTATTCCAGGCTATGCTAGTACAGGCAGTTGAATGACAGTTTGGGAGACATCAAGTTTTACGACAGTTTTCGGAGACCACATCCAGCACAAGCTTTGTTTAAGCAGCCAATGGGCAAAGAGTCAAATATTTCACAACACCAACTTTTTGCATTCGCACCAAAGAAACTTTGCAATCTTTTAATATAAGTCCAATTCATATAGCTGTTCTTGGCAAGAGATAAAATGCTTGGAAGAAGAACCACAGAGAAGAGTCAGTTTCAAGTTGCATTAGAATAGGACATAGTCACTTGGCACACACTGTCATTCCAACATGTTTAGAACCTAAACAAAATCTAAACACTTTTATGTACCAAATTTCTAAACATGTTTGGTGTTTAGAGTGAGCTGTTTAGAATATAAAACTAAACAAATGTTTATAGAATTGAGAATGAAACAACTGACAACGTAGAGCAAGTTTAAAATAAATAAAGAATACTTTCGTGGTAGCTAGAACTGAAGATGAACATTATCTATTTTCTGAGCGAATGACTTCAATCTGCAAAAGTGTTCAAATAGTTGTGTGAAAAACTGACAAGAATATTAATAAAGAAGACACAATATGAAATGCTTGTCTGTAAAGAGATGAGATGCACAATTCATTCAATTTTAACACAAATATAAAATCGAATTCCTAGTGACTAATTTTCACCATTTCTGGAGTTCTGCAGCCTTTTGGCCAATTGAATAACCACAAAACATTAGAACTATGTACTTACCACGTTGTTACACGTTGTAACAAAAACGCTGTAAGACAACGTGCTAACAACGTCGTCAGCACGTAGAAGGACAATGTTGTTATCAAGTCAGACCACAACGTTGTCCTTCTACATGCTCAGCACGTTGATAAAACGTAGGAAGACAATAAGCCTTATTTCTACGTGTAATATTGCTTCTACTTGTGTGTTACCTAGGATGGCAACATATTTATGCATATTATCGCCTATAACCGATATATTGAAATGATTTTGTTGATATTTCGTGTTTTAAGATTGTTTACATAACATATTGATTTTAGATATCATATATCTCATCAGAACGTTTATGTTTTACCATATTTAGGCCCTAAATGACCTAAACGGTTTATGTGCCTTTAAGCTACCATTATTATTTTTTTTGGGAACATATAAATGAGAAAGCATCAATGACTTTTCTCTGGGACCATTTGAGAAGGTATAGCGCTTAATTCTGATGTCTTTCAGCTGAAGTTGATTGCATTTTTAACCCAATAATGATCCCATATTTTCAGCTGTACTCAGACCTAGGCATTGGTGTATGTCTGGCTTTGACGGGTCACTCTCTTGGAGGCACGGTGGCATCTCTGACCAGCGTCTCGCTTCCCAGCGGCATCCCTCCACCCCCCGCCATTGTTTTTGCCTCCTCTGGCGAACGCGCTGTAGCAAAAAGACTAGGTAAATTGACAAATAGAAAATATACAAAATATTTTATTTATCAAACACTATACACATATACAATATCAATGCTTCGGTGAATATATAATATGTAATTTTTTAAACGACTCACTTTTTCCATTTTTTTAGTAAATACAAAAAGATTTCCCACACGTTTTTTATGGTTGTTACACTAATAAAATAAGTATAATGCTTTCACGATGTGATTTATTCTAGGGTTTGAGACAAATTTTGGCAATATTTACAACACCTTTGCAGAATATGACCCTTCAGTGATCCTTCCAGACTCTTATACAAATCAGGTAAGAATATCAAATTCAATTAAACATCCTCACTTTAGTAATGCGCCCATAACCTGTAAGAGCCTGATCACACATTACATGTTCACCTGAGCAGATCTTGAGGCGATTTTCAACCAATTTTCGGCCAACATATTTTTTCCGCTTTCACAGTTTGACTTTGATTTTGACCCAGACACAACGCAAACATATGATATACCTGGCCCTCCCGACCTCAGTCTATTTTAATTGTTCTCGAGAGATTTACCTGGAATACTACTATGGTTTCATATATTATTTTTTTGTTTTCCACATACAAACTGTATGAAAATTAAATATGGTGACCCAATGTTCTGTATCTTACCAGATCTGGTAAGAGACAGAAATATATGGTTTGGATATACATTTTATAGAAATTCAAGGTAACATTATATTCCAATGGTTTATGTTCAATTCTGAATAATGTAATATGGCGATCCGTATTTTATTTCTATATTTTGGAAGCTCTTACCATATGTGAGTAATATAACTATTTTCAGATGTTTTGGTATGGGTTATATTATTTGGCTATGTTGGAATATTATTCAAGTTCAGTGTAACTCAGCATAAATAAAGCAGTTAAGTTTGAAAGATTGTCCTTGTATCAGGTTGGAACATTCAGCTGTAATATCATTGAAATTACTATAATATAATATATATTCTAAACTATTTTCACTTTTGCTTTCTATTCAGACTGGCACTGGATGCAAGTTATCAGTGAACCACAAACCTCACAACTGTGAACTTTGCATGGATAACCCTAACTTTGACATCATGCATTTAAATACTTCATGTGGGTCCTGTTTCTTGGAGATGAATACGTATTCCTTGTATATCAATTCCATTCTTAAGGATAATGAGAGACCAACGTGTGCAATCTTTGTAAAACCAAGCAGCTCTGAGTCACATCAAGTCAGAGTAACATTTTTACCTTTGTTAGCAACTATTATAGGAACAATATTGACATAATAAGCATGTATTAATGGTCACATTAATATCAAATGAATATATGGAGCACGATGGAACACTTATTTATCCATAAGGATATAGACAAATGTCAAATGACCTTGTGCGCTATAATGGTATATATGTACCCAAGAAATTATCAATAGTAGTACTTGATCTGTTTTAAAGTATGACTGCACAAATTATTAGATAGCCACTGACAACATGGATATCATTATAGGTATAACATATGGCCTTGTGCTATTTTATTTCACCAATTTGTGTTGATGCATTCCACATCCGTTCATATTCTAATGCATTACAAATATGGACTGAACTTACGAAAATTAATCCTGCATTTACAAGAAATGAATATGTTGACAAAATATGACCCATTATTGTAACGTATTATATAGCAGGTCCAGGATTTATACCTGGCCTCTACGTCGCCATATAGAGTACAACTCCTGTGTGCAATATATATATATGTACAATATCCCCATACAATTAGACACTTCTGAAACATGGAACGTGAGGTATGTCTGGAGATGAAATCTTTTCAGCTCTTTTATTAGGCTGGTGAATGTTTTCTGCCATTCTTTAAAATAGTGGTTTATATTTCTTCTAAATATTGGGTAATATCTAATTACATGTAAGTGAAATCTATTTAATGGTACCTCGCATATGTATCATCTTAATATGTATATGTGATTTTATGGAATGTTTTTTTTTGCAACATCTTTATTCATGAATTTACAATATTATGGTTATAACTTGCTCAAATCTAAGCTTATGCTACGTCCAAGAGATTCATATATAAATTGATATTTATTGAACTTCTAATATACTTTTGTTACTGTCTACAGTGAAAGTGACTTGTAACGTATATTACAATTCATATAATTACTTATATAATCAATGTTGTTTTCATTGTGTAATCTTTGCTTATGTATATATTATTTGAATGATAAAATGCAATAGTCTAGTACATAAAAGACTTCATCCTCTACTTGGAATCCACATAAAATACTACTTTCCGTTAAGTTTAGTGGAATTATAATCTGACTGGTATGATTTCACCAATTGAAAAAAGAGAACCAGAAGAGAAAAAATCTCAAATGTCGTCAATTGCATCACAAAAATTACAAACTGATGTATTCTCAATTTTCCAGATGTAAAGCTTTTACATGGGATGATTTGGTGTATAATTTTGTATTGGAAGCTTTGTAGCAAATTATCATGTGAAATTCTAAATGATGATGTGCAGATGTTGTACCATAAGTCATCAAATGTGTTATTTAAATCAGGATAGTCAGTTTTACATTGAGCAAAACATGCTGACTCTCTTCTTGTACAATTAATAAAATACCAGTATATTTGGTTGCGAGTAATTTTTAACAGACAAATATTTTGTTTTTGGCATCTACAAATACAATATCATCAATATTTTCAAATGTATATATTTTTGTTTCACCAATCTTATGCTACTCAGATGGAATTCTTTGCATCACCTGAAGAGCATTAAAAAATTACATTTTAGATCATACTTGTCATTGAGTTCTTTATGAGACACAAATTCTCCTTTGTCATTTATTAAATCACAAATTCTTTAAACACCATGCTGTCTCCACATATATGGTTTCTACTTGTTTATACGTGTTTTGCCAAATAGTTTGGCTTTGAATTTGTAATGGAGTAGCATGTACATCTGGTATTCTATGTAAGTCGGACCAGCATTGTGTACATCTTAATAAAATTTGGAAAGTGACTGTTTTAATGGTTCTTAAATTATAAATATTCACCATTTTAAGTAGATTACACTCAAGGTTATGTGAAAAAAGGATGGCTACACCTTTGCTATTTAAACTGTCGTATGAAAAGAGGATATTCTTATTACTCCGCTAATCTCTCCATTTCAGCTCTTGTGATGATGTACTGTGTCTCTTGGAAAAGAAATATTCCTTTACCCATCTTTCATAACTTATACAGCAACTCTCTTTGTACTGTCTGTGACAGTACTATGTAGATTAATAGCAAGTGACCATACCAGTAAACTCCTATAAGAATACACAGGTTCTGATAAAGCCGACATACAGAAACTAAAGAGGTCTCCAATGGTATGGCAGTCAGTGTTCAGTATTATATACCATAGCCATTACATTTGACTTGGAAAGACTGTGGTGTAAACCTGATCTGAAATGATGAAAATTGTTTTCCAAACAGGTAAAAGGAAGAATGAAATAAATCAGTTACACTCACACATAGTAACTTTTTCTACTAATTATAACTTCAACAATCTAAATTTCACATTCTGTATATGAAAGCAGCTGCATGGTAGTTCATCAAAGAACTTAGTACATAGTCAAGGTCACTGTTGTTTCCAATATACCATATTCATCATGTGTAAAAACTTGGGATAAGACAACAAAAGCTGAACCTTATTAGATAGGGTCAAAATTGCTATTTAAACATGATCTGTTTGTTTGGGGTTTTACATCACATTCATCATTATTTCAGTCATTATGTGAGGAGATCTACTTGTAGCAGATAAGTGCTGCAGTCACAGATTTATAAGGACAACAGGCTAACCCTTTATCATGAGTTCAATATCGGCATGTCCGGGGATCGAACCCACAACCTTTGGATCACCACGGAGGAACAGGTGCTAATAAGCTGGGGCTCTAACCAACTGCGCCATGGCCCGTTGCCTTGATGGATCATTTGATGATGACAAGGCTGCTGCAGCTGCTGTTAAGGGCAATCATATTTATTCAGAACATCTGCCAAATGAATTGTCAATTTTTTCTGCAGAACTACTGTTACGTACCACTTGTAACCCTACTGGTGTATGGGGAATGTATCCGTCGTTGGGGTAACGTGGTCGGGGATCAAACATATGATACTTGCTGGCTATGAACGGGGCCTGAACCCAGCTACCCTATCTACCTATGTGAGTTGAAGGTAATAAGGACTGCAGACACAGAGTATACAATGCACAAGGGTCTCCTTTATTCGGTGCTGTATACACTAGTCTAGCTAGGTCGGCATGGCAAAGAGCGAGGTATATGGAATACCTGAATGCATGATACTGAAAAAGTCCTGAGAATGCATAAAACACCCAAGTCTATACAAGAGTGTCTGTCAAGATGCTGAGTGTCGTGGATCTTCTAGGCAAGTGGATTCTGCTCTCTGAGTAGCGATTTCGGGGCCTTTTTAAGGGAAACTGGGCATCTGTGTGATGGCTGCCTGGGTAGCGTCTTCTCCGGCTTCGGGGCTGCGCATGTCCTGCCTGCGTGGCTTGGAGGATCACGTCATCTCTATTCGGGGCGAGTAATGCGTCTCCTCGGCCTGCACTTGTTGCTCACGTAGCACTCAGTAACCCATATCGTTTCTTGCCAAAAATCGTGATTGTCTATGATTGTCTATATTTGTTTATAAGAGTCTATAGGTAGGTAATCTATATCCTACACACAGCTCCTCTTTGACAAAGCACGTCCGCGTGCTCAAACGGGAGTACATTATTATATTAATTAAAAAACCACACTCTTCGCCAATTGCCAAACCCAGACCAGAGTACATTTGTATAAGATTTCAAAATTCGAAAAGTACAAGACCTAAGGACGTAGTGTACATCGAGAAAAGTACTATGCTCATAGTTGTCAAAGAACGGATTTATATAATATCAAATATAAAATAGGTTGAATTAGGAATTCTATTATCATGAAAATGGATTTTTAGGAGAAAACAGAAAATGTATACAATCAAGGATCTATTGTGTATTGTAATGATTTTGTCTTACAACAAGCAGATAAAAGAATAGATTTAACATAACAGGATTACAACATTTAGATAATGGAATAAGATAGAATCATATATAATATTTCAATCAATACTGGGAAAACAAGGAGGTGCCTATTTTAAGTTATAAGTATAAAAGAACAAGAGCTAAGGGGACGAATAAAGAATCGTAAATCTCATGTTACACCTTAAAGTTGCAATACCGCAGATGTTTTAGCATAAAAAAAAGGTGAACATGCTACATATCACAGCAAAATACGAGGTATCAAAGGTGGGAATAAAGGAGGCACAAGAACCCAACATAAAATATGGAAGGTTCAACTCTAAGTGTTCGAAGTATCGTCGTTGAAAACCGTAATATAACACTGAGACGTATAACAAAGGCCATTCCAACAGGCGACTTTGTGGAAAAACGTCTGTTCAGCTCTGTGAATATCCTGTTGAGAGTTGAATTCTTTAATCCAACATTATGAGACACTATGTAGAACTGAATATCAAAGGAATACTAAAAAAATTGTAACAATAATATTAATGTAACCTTTAATATCAAGGCAACAACATTTATGATGAACTGTGAAATTCATAAAATACCGTAATGTGGTTACCGTAATAAATATCTGAATAACAGGTTTACCATCTATTACAATCACATAAGTAAAAAGAAAAAGCTAAAATACACATCACATGAGGTAGTAAGAAGAGAAAAAAATGGACGTCATTTGCTAAAAGGTGGGAGAATGAATTGAGCACAGATTTCAGGGTTTTCATCAATGAAACAGCAAGACCTGCCATGCCGTGGCATGCCGTGGCATATCAAAGCATTCAAAATATCTCAGGAGTGACATGGTCACACAATGTGACAAATCAAATGGTATTGTGGCTGCAAGAGGACATAGCAAGCCTAATAATGAGAAAAACAAATCACCACAGGGTGTAGATAGCAAAAATGACAATACTTGGTAGTAACAATATATGGAAATAATTAATATTTGGTCATACACAATATTTGGTAATAATCAACATCTGTTAATAATCAATATTTGATATCTGGGAATATCAGGATGTGGTAAAATCAGTATTTGGTAATATCAGTATTTGGTTATATCAGTATTTGGTAATATCAGTATTTGGTAATATCAGTATTTGGTAATATCAGTATTTAGTAATCTCAGTAGTTGGTAATATCAGTATTTGGTAAAATCAGTAGTTGGTAATATAAGTATTTGGTAAAATCAGTATTTGGTAATATAAGGGTCCACTGGAGGAGAAAAAAATGGAAACAACAAGACCAACAAGAAGTGCAACAACAACTGCCCAACAACCGTCGGAGCAGAAGGTACCGGAAGCACAGCTGGAACACACACGCCAGAAATAGTGGCAGAAAGTGAGGGTCTCCAATTGGATGACAAGATTTATTTTATATAAAGGGAAGTCTGTCCGTATTTTGTTTGGTGATGATGAAAATCAATCATGCAAGAACAAACAGGAGCATACTGCTTGAAAAGAAATGGGTGTCAATTCGACGTGGGGCAATCATCATCCCAAGGGTGGAGGAGATGTGCGACTGGCTCATGGACAAAAAGTATGGAGGATTGAAAGTGGTTGATCCTGGAAAGGATAATTGATTTCAACTCTGTCCTAAACACAAGGCGTGAAGTACATACAGGTAGGCGGGAGCCATTCTGGGCTGCTTCACCATGGCTGCTTCAACATCGAGTACCACAACCTGTGTGCCATAGAAAAGGAGAGCAATCCGCGTGACTGGCACAGAAAGTCTGAGGGCACAGCCCACGGGCAATGTGACGGACGTCACGAGGAAGTCAATCTAATCTGATACAGATTATCATGAAGGATATTCCAGGAAAGCACAAAATAATCCGTGAATGCAAAAGCATTCCGAAGAAAAGCCAAACAGATCGCTCTAAGCACTGGTGATTGCACTCTCCAATGGGTGAATGTAAGAGATATGTATATAGTAGTTATATCATCATCATCATCTAAATTTATACAGAAGTTTTAAAATAAGTAAGGGTGAAGTATTAAAACAAATAATTGCATTACCACTCAGATTCTAAGTATCACATTTCACTGAATGATTCTAAATTTTCCAATATATAAGGCTTACTCACAGTACATATGGATAAAAATGCCTGGAATGAATAGTCTTTTCAAAAAATAATTATTTCATGACGAAAAAGGGTGTGAATGAAATGAAACATAATAAATACAGTATCATGTGAAACATAACATGTAAAAAGTAGTGTTTGTCATATAAATTACAAATAAACGACAATACCTGAGCAGTCTGTGTATCTGAGCATATGTAACTGTGGATGGCTGTTGGTCGGCACAACATCAATACATCAAATATTTATGCAATAATTTGCCCAAAAAAAAGGAATAATTTACCTGTAACCCGGACTTTCATGACAGAAAGCAGGACCTTGACGTCTAGATGGCGTCTTATGTCACTCAATCTAAATCTTAAGTGTAGACCTGTTGACATGCGCGGACGCGGTGTCGTACAAACTAGGACAACATTAAGGCCTGAGAAATGTAATTCATCAGCGTATTTACGGCTACCTATATAAAGATATCAAAAGCAGTTAAGACAACATAGAATATAATAATAGTGTACTAATTACAACATTGAATTCATGACAACATAGTCAAATGTTATAGTGAAAATATTACCTAACAGAGAAGTGTAAACCTATCTGACCTACGTTACAAATACATACTTAAAAAAAAAAAATTATTTAAACCTCTAAACAACATCAATAAATTGCATGAACATTTACGAACCTACGTCAGAACCTCAAAAAAATTCAATCAATATGTTTAATGTCTGTGAAAACAGGGAGGACTAGCCAACAAATTGACCAGGAAGATTTGCTAAAAGAACTTGAGAATATGGATACCATTAAGTTACATATACAAGAGTGTAATATTATTAAATTGTCATATTTAGACACCATGCATACAAAGTGGACCAGTCAAACAATTTGACCAGGAAGATTTGCTGCAAGAGATAGAAAATTTAGATATCAGTAAGGATCAATACTCGCTGAAGTATTTCCCAAAGAGACGGCAAAGTCTCGAAGCATGGAAATAATTTCAGAGAATAAGAATAAACAACACAAGGTTGCAAGAAGTCATATGGAGAAAGGGCATGCCATACAATAGCTATCAACAGGGAATGAAACATATGGTAGGGGGAAAACCTACATGTGCCAACAAGGAGCGGCAATCGGAGGGCAAAACATACAGACGGGTGGTCCAACCCATCGTTCAGTGGTTAAATATTCACCGAAAGAAGTATATCTGTCATGAGGATCATTAATCTCTGTGTCACTACCAAGGGGTCCCGACTCTGTGAAGTCAACGAGGTTCCCTTAGAAAAATAAATGCAGTCAGATCCATATCCATTTATAAGCAAAAGAAACAAAAATGCTATCAGTATAAATTAATTGTCAGTGGGTCAAAATCATGGATCCAATATGGATGGACCAGCAAAAGGGTATACAGTTACATAATTAGGTATCAGATGGGGTGAGAAAAGAGAATTGCAACCCAGGTTTCATAAACAACATTGGTCAATTAGACTGTAAAAAAAACAACGCTCTGCCTAACCAATCAAGATATTTAAAAAATCATGGGAAAAGGATATACAGGGACGAGTTGGGGGTGATCCGTCAAAGAAATTTAATAGATGTGGTGAAGGGGTCAGAGATCGTTGAACTACAGGGGCAAAAAATTGCCCAATCAACAAGTGGATCACACAGGGCAGTGTGATGTGAGCTGGCATAAAGGGGAATACCATTGTTGTAAAGAAAAAAAAGATGTAAGAAAAATAACAAATATACAACAGTCATCACAGATGGGGTGATAACAGGTTCTTTGTGATTAATTATTTTGATGGGAAAATGCTGAATCAAGACCTAAAATACGGAGCGCCACCGTGTGGTGGGCTCAAGAACAGCTCACTCACAGCAAGGACTTTGAAAGAAAAGCATGGCTCTGAGGTTGAACTTCACTGAGGAGGCTCTTGCGGATTTCGCAGCGGGGAGGTGGACGTGGCACGACCTCGTCTATCTCCTCGTGGAAGCATTAATGCGAGGGGTGGACGTAAGTAATCATTTCTACAACTTTTCAGATAGTTTTTGAAGAAATACATGTGAAGTGGGAGGCAAAGATGGCAGCGGGAATGGGCCGTCGGCATTCAAGAAATTGACAACTTTTGAAAGGGAAATATTGAAAAATCTAGGGCATCAATCGCTAAATGAAAGACGTGGGGAGGACGGGGGCAAAACGTAAATTGTGTGAAAAAAACAGAGTTGTCAGTGGTCGCACAAGAAAGTTATGAGCGTGAACTTGAGCGCGTGGTGAAAACGTAATATATTCGTCAATTCGGGTCTTTAGGAAATTGTGAATGAATTTCCGAAAAAGTGAACAAATAACAGTTAACGAACAATGACATCGCCGAAAGCAAAGGAACGTGGTCCGGCGGGAATATCACTGGACATGTACAGATTCCGATTTCGGAGAAAAGACAAATAATTAAAGTAGAAGAGAAGGGAAGCGATAGTTTTGTTTTTAATTTGGAAGATGTTTTAATATTAAAATGAATGGAAATTGTCATCACAGTGGAAAGACATCATTGAGCGATTGAGAAAAATGTGTATATGAGCGGGAGGCAAAAGGTCAAAAAGCTGGACGCGTAGTGTCGTATCGGGCTTTTCCCATGATCTTATTCCCCGATAAAGAGTATATGATTGTGGTGTGAGAGGGAAAACATGAAGCATATAGTTCTGGTCTAGCACCAGTCTCCAACTCTCTTGAGCAACGGAGTGGCTGCACATTTATTGATACTATATTACAGGCAGTGAGAGTGCTGCTGGTTTCCATAGCAACCACCCTAGCAACAAGCATGCAGGGAGATCTTGCCTGTTTGTTGCCAGGCTGATATACTACAGTAGCAAACAATTCCATCCCATCAAAAAAATAACGTTTCGCAAACGTCGAGAAAAAGTAGAAACGTGAAGCTGAAAAAGAACAAGAAGATTAAATATTAAAGAGTAATGCATAATATAGACTGTGATCAAATCCTGAAGGGATGGTTGCAATGTACGAGGGAATTGGGTAAGAAAAAAAAAATAAAACGCATCTGGGGATGAAAGAGTTGTAAATAAATTCCAGGAAAAAAAAATGGGAATATGGAATAAATAATGGAAAATGTACAAGACCGGCAAGAACAAATCTGGAGGAGCCTGTGGAGGGCATCACATAAAAAATAAGGGAATGGGGTAAAGGATTAAACATATATGGGGTTAAAAGAGCACGAAGATTGTACCTTAAAAAAAATTGGGAAAATTCATCAGAAATGAATGAGTAAATATAATGGATAATGGAAAGGGAAGGGAAAATCCCATTTGAAGGTGAGAGAGTCAAGAAGAAATGTCAGAAAAATTTAGGAAAAATTGAAAAAAAAAATTGGGAAAAATTCATTGAGAATGAATATGGTAATAGAATGCATAATTGAGGGGGAAGAGAAAAAAAATATATGCAGGGGTGAAAGAGTTATGAAAAACGTACCGAAGAGATTGGGAAAAATCCATCATATTTGAATAAGTAAGTAGAATGCATAATTGAGCGAGAAGGGGAAAAATGTATGCGGGGGTGAAAGAGTTGATGATAAATTTCAGAAAAATTGGGAGAAATTCAACAGGAGTGAATGAGTAAATAAAATGGATAACTTGAAAAAAAAATATAAAATAGACCTGGGGGTGAAAGAGTCGATAATAAATTACAGAAAAAATGGGAGAAATTGGGAAAAATTTGTCAGGATTGAAAGGGTAAAGAGAGTGTATAGGTTGGGGTAAATCATGAAAATGCATAAGACAGGCAAAAAAAATCTGAAATAGCCTGCGTAAGAAAAATGTAATCAAGGGTCAAAGAGTAAAAATGAGAATAGCTGTAGACAACTGTGAGATAACTGTAAGACAACTGTAAGATAACTGTAAGATTTGTCTTTTATGTTTCAGCTCTGTCTGGCGTGGAGACGTGCAGTGCAGAGGGAGAATGTGGAGGAGGCAGAAGAGGGGGGGAGGGGAACCTACTGCAGCTAGAATAGGTTGGGGTTGGTTGTAGAGTAGGCTGGGGTAGGGCATGTATTTTGAAAAGTTTGGGGTTTCTATTCTTCCATTTTTTTTCATTTAATTCCCTCAGATGAGTGGGGCTAGTGGCACTGTGATTCGTGCCTGAATGAGAATAATATGTTAACCAGAATGTGTGAGAATGTTTAGAAGTACAGTTATGCAGAAGTTAGCCAATGTAAAATAGAATGTATTAATCATAATGTCGTTAAAGATAGAAAGTGATGTTGGTGTTAAGTAGTTTGTTGTGTTAGAGTTAGACAGTTGGTGTAGTTGTATGTGTTTAATTTGTATTTAATCAAGATTGTTGCTTAATGGATGTAGTTATGAGAATGAATGAGAAGCCTGTGCCACTCATCTGGGATGCCACACTTAATGAAGTCAAAATTTCAAAATCAAAATTGAAAATTCAAAAACAACAATCCTAAAATAAAAAGATCAAAATTTATATCAAAATTGGGAACATGTTTCTCACATGATTCTAGGAACTTTTGGAATGAATGAATGAATGGTTGCTTATAGCAGCTGTAGAACTAGTTAGAAAGGTAATTTGTCATTCCAAAGAACCTCTAGAGAAGAAACGAACCTGCGCATCGTTAATCAGTGCCTGATGCAATCAAGTGTTATGTACTACTGGTTAGTAATGAGTGGGTGCAGGGGACATCCGTCGTTGGGGGTCATGGACGGGGATCTCAGATATGATACTCTACTGGCTATACTCGCTGGCTGTAAACGGGGCTCTTAACCTAGCTACCCTATCTACTTATGTGAGTTGGGAGGTAATAAGGACTGCAGACACAGAGTATACAATGCACAAGGGTCTCCTTTATTTGGTGCTGTATACACTAGTCTGGCTAGGTCGGCATGGCAAAGAGCGAGGCATATGAAATACCTGAATGCATGATACTCACAAAGTCCTGAGGATGCATAATACACCCAAGTCTATGCGGTCACGAAGCTGAGTGTCGTGGATCTTCTAGGCAAGTGGATTCTGGTCTTCTCTGCCTCGAGTAGCAGTTGCGGGGCCTTTTTAAGGAGAACTGGGCATCTGTGTGAGGGGCTTCCTACGTGGCATCTTCTCCTGCTTCGGGGCTGCGCATGTCCTGCCTGCGTAGCTGGGAGGATAACGTCATCGTCTATTTGCTGCGAGTGGGGCATTGCATCAGCCTGCACTTGTTGGCCTCACGTAGCACTCAGTAACCCTTATCGTATTTTGCCAAAGATCGTGATTGTCTATGATTGTCTATACATGTTTATAAGAGTCTGTAGGTAGGTAATCTATATCCTACACAAGCACCACACCATGAGACTGAGAAGCTGAATCATCATGAGTAACCGTCATGAGAATACACGACATACAAAGTGATGACAGATCAGAAACAGAGCCCGCAGTATCCCACAATGAGAGAAAGCGCAGAGGTTAAGGGCGATGCTAGCAGAAGTGAGACGTAACTGTTCCGGCAAATATAAGATATGCTCATAAAAAGCTGAACAAGGCAGACTTTCTTCAGAAATAAAAACCTGAGGTGTCGTGGGTAAGTAATGAAGGACTATCGGAGTGACAAAAAGGGCATGGAATGTGAACTATTGGGTGTGTGAAGGCTGGTTCCTACACATGTACAAAAGTGAATGCCAAGAGAAACAGTCGTAAAATTGGAAAATGACACTTGTGAAATGTGAGGCGACGTGAACCGTAAATGGTGTGAAACCGCCAGCCAATGTGTCTGCCTAAAGCAACATGTAAATCGATGCAAGGAAAAACGATTAGAATCTGTGACAATGGATCTCATATGAGGGTAAATAATTATGGAACTTGGTGTGAAAGGTCAAAGTCATAAAGTACTAAATGGTAACAAACAATTGCGAATGGAACATATGTGAGATAGGCGCCTGAAGCCATGGACCATAGAAATGGTGCTAAACATGAACTTGTGATATTTCAAAAATTGGAAAAGACACGAAAGACACAAAGGCCAAGTTTTGGGGGATGAATGCTATCTGGTTTATGGAGGCAGAGTTTGGGTTTCGGAGATAAGGGAGGTGGCAATGGTAAGAGGTCGGATGTGTCAACGTGATCCGCAGGAATCACTGGGAATGCATGAAGCAGATTGGAAAAAGCATGGATGGCTGTTCTAATAAACAGGGCATCCGAATCACTTAAGGAGGTTTCCGAAATATCTTTGTCAAAAATGGCATCTGGAAGGGGACATGTGGGGACGGGAGATGAAAATGTGAAATTGTGAAATGGTGTTTTTACGACCCTTTCAGCAATTATGGCCATATCAGTTCAACTTTCAAGCCTTTTAACCAGTGTGAAAGCAACACTGCCGGCAGTGGGAGTTGAACTCACCATCTCCCGTCCTCCACTTATTAAACCATTAAAGGCACAGATCCTACACTCTACCAACTGTGCTAGTGGGGCCGGTTCGAACGGGAGATGAAAAAAGCCATATTCTCCAAAAAAAGGATCAGGGCGTATAGTCCAAAGGGTAGGGGAGGGAGAAAATTTTTTAACCGAGGCCATGAATCCAATAAGTCATTTGATAGAACAACCAATTGTTTCCGGGACCTGGGAGGGAGTGGGTCTGAGATGTGCCCTTTAAATTTCAAAGGTGGTCTGTGCAAATCCCAGTGTAACTCAGGTGGGGTGTGAAGGATTGCCGTAAAGAGATCAGGCAACTGGGCCACCCTATGACAAAAGCACTCTGACAGTATCCCGTGCACAATTCTGATAAGGCCAGGAAAGTATGCGAAATGGCATACTTCACGTAAGGTCATATAAAAAGATTTGTGAGTGCCAGGGATAACATTGTATAGTCCCAAACCACAAGAAGCGTGGATTTCGAGAACTACATGCTTGAACGAGTAAAAGTCATGGAAAAACAGTACTCGCCTGTCAGGGGCGTACTCCCGCGGAATATCTATAAAGTGCGGAAGCCGCCTGGCGGATCCCTCCAGAGCTACATTACCCTTTCGATGAGAGATGACTGATTCGAAAGTCAGTTGCTCCTCCATAAGCAAATCGGACAGAAGCATGCTACATACCTGGATAAAGAATCGTTCACGCCGGGTGGCGTGATGGGCAAGGACATCTTCTGGGTTCTGTGGATATACCATCTGAAACAGATAACAGAACACAACACATAGCATGCAAGCAATCTAGGAGTAGGTAACATAGTACAATGAGTATTTATAGGAGTAGGTAACATAGTACAAGACATCCATGGGTCCAAGGCAGTCAAAGCTCTAAGGTATTTAATCGAATAATGGTCTTTGCCTTCAAGTTTAAAATAAGTCAAAGCTTGGCAAACAACGCGTTCGGCATAGCCCCAAGACATTGGATGGAACCAATGAAATAATTTGAGAAAACGGAAAGCTAGTTTTTCCAAGCAATTATTGCAACAAGGTTTACTGATTTGGAAACAAACATCACACATGGCATTATCTAAACAGAACATAGTAAGCCAATAAACCAGTAAAGGCTGTGTTTGTTTTAACTTTCAGAAAAATCTGAGAGATTATGGGAAGAGGAAGGGTGTGGCCAGGGGCGTCACACACATTAGCAGCAAGATGCCGCAATTCCTGTAAATCAATTTTGAATTTCGGGGAATCCATGGATATAATGTGACTACTTGGAGAAGAAGAACTTACCTGGGGATGAGGTGTGCCTTTCTGCTAAGGGGGGTCAACATGTGTCCACGTGGACGAAGAGGTAAATCAGAACGTAAATTGTGGAGTATATAATAACCATCGCATCCAATCAAGAGATTCAGGGCATGTGGAGTGGATAAGACATTTCTGGTGAGAAATTGGAGATGAAATGGGACACTGATAAAAGAGGGTATATGGAATTTGAGTTCACGATGCAAGTCCCTCAACATGGTCATGTTCCAGTCAATAATCAAATGTGTATGGAAACATCCATTAGAAAGCTCAGCATGAGGCATAGTTTCGCCAGGGATGATCTTTATGTATCCCGGGAAGGTCAAAATTTCAGTGACTAGAAGAACGACATGAGAGGTGCCTGAAAATAACTCAAGACTCAAGTTTGGGGCCTTTTAGTCTCTCGGTCAAACAATTGCATAACAGATGTCAAATCATGTCTATTCTGATATGAAACATGATCTTTCTGAAGAAGAAATACAAGAGTAACAATGAGCAGGGTTGAGTCTATTTAGTCCAGTATAGGGGGGGGGGGGCGGGTAGCATCTGCAGTGGGGACCTGACTTAGTTGAAACAACAGAATAGTCTTCTTGAGGTGTTCATATCTGCCATAGAGGATTGATAAACAAATCGCACAACCTGTTGCTAAACCGGTACCTGCTGTATTGAGTAGGCGAAGCCAACTCATATCGTCAGATATGGTAAAACCATCTGGTAATGACCATGAGGGGTCAATATAGGGTAATTGAGCGTCCTTCCACGCCGAGGCAGTACGATTAAGATCAGCTATAAATATACCCTGGCGGGACACAAAATCATCAACACCTAATGAGTGCAGATCAAGATCTGGAACATCTAACTTCAGCGGGTCGTCAAACAGTGTGTTCGCTGTCATGCCTTGTGTGACAGTTTCATTGTGAAAGAACAAGATAAATAGCAAATTAGTGGTATAGGACTTCTCAACACGAGTCATCAATTTATTGTCACAATGAGTGAGACTTGGTGGAATGTAAACACCAGAACTCAATCGCATACTGCAACCGCATCCTAACGTGAGTGTACAAAATGAACAGGGTTCCACCTCAGTTGGGGTAACATCAAGTTGGCATGAAACTAGCCAAGGCCTGCTGTGTCCAATAACTAGGAATGAAGAGTTCTGTAAATCTCGGACAACATGAGGGGGAGATTTCATAACCAAGTAGTCAACTTGGGAATACAACATGATGTCACGGACTATACCAGTAGATATTGATAGGGCACATGAAGGAATGTCAGTAGGAAATTCAGGAAAAGATCGGTAGCAATGACAAACACCTGAGCCGAAACATTCAGCGAAATCGGCTCCAGATCATTCGATATAGATACTCTCGTCACGGGATATCCCAATAAAGTCAGAAAACCTGTAATGCACGTGAATTGATTTGGTTTTGGACTGCCCGTCGGTATTGGACAGGAGGATATTTCGTAAATAGTAAAAGCATTGTCTTTCACAACAAGAGGTAGACTAACATCTACATAAAGATGAGAGTCACTGCTAAGAGTTGTGACACCTGGTATTGCGTAGATAGCGCTTGGTTGGTCATACATCAGTCTGAAATTTGGATACTGCACTCGTAATAGGCGAGCACTTGTCTCATGGACTTATGTAAAACATCTGGGGGGACTAAAATAGGTGATAGCTTGTTCTCAGCGATAGTTTCCAAAGCGAGTAAAGTTGCATGCGCCTCTGATTCTAAAAGTGTGAGGGCCTGAATATGGCCTATTTCAGAAACACTAACATAAGTAAAGTCAGCCAAAGACTTCAACAGAAGTCGTTGTGCATCTGTTTGTACCTGAACTATTTCAAGTCTGCGGTACATTTCTACACTATTCTGTAACAGCCTGGCAATATTCAGAGTGTTATTCACCACACCATCGGAAACGATATCTAGCCGCTTGTTTGTAACCCTGATTAAAATAGACGTTTGGTCATGTAGAGCATGAAGGTTTAGTTGGAGATGTTTCGCATTACTCTCAAAGATGTCCACTCTACAAACAAGCTTGTTCTGTTGTTTATCAGTGACTAATCCAAAAGCAGAACCAAGAAAAGATCCTACGTACGACAGAAGTGAGTGTTTGTGCCTACCACTGTCATGGACAGGAGCTTGGGAGACTGGCTAGAGTTTCTTAATGGAGTGCCAATAACGGTGGATATGGTTCGTCAGAGAATCACTCAAATTCCGGTATGCAGTCATGAGTGAACAGAAAGTGTTGCAAAATCCTTGGGCGGTAGATATATCTCGTCTACGCCTGGGGGAAACCGCTAAAGGCATTGAATCGTCACAAATACTAAATGAGGGTGTGGGTGCCGGTAGTTCGAGGTGAAGAACAGCAAAAGTAACCTGCCACGTTGCCGCACTATTGGCCACATAACCTTGTTTCGTCAGAAGGGCACTGACATTTGGTCGGGCCAAGACAGTGGCTGATGCCACTGTGATCACCTAGCAAGAGTAAGCATGGAAAGAACATTTTAACGGTGAGGGCCTTTATTCAGCCTCTTTATGTATCGGACAGGGGTCAAAGTGAATTCCTGTATTCGCACACACTCTTTGCACTTTGGGCAAAGTTGAACTGCAGAAGTCGTAGAAGGTGAATTGCCTGATAGATAAGGCACAGGATATGTGATAAGGTGAGTAGGCAGCATCTGAGCAAGGGGGTTGGGAGGGTAATATTGTGGACTGTGAGGAACAAGGTGAGGTTGCCCGTTTTCAGAAGTGAATTGAGGGGCCAGGGGAAGAGTCGTAGAAGAAGAAGATGAAGTGTGATTGAAGGTGTGTGGAATAGGTACAGAATCTTCTTCTGACTCAAAAACGTTAGCCCACAGATTCTTGTCGGCCAGAAGTGAGTCTAAAATCGCATTTATTTCGTCGTCCGACAGAAATGCAAATGGTGAATCGTCAGAAGAGAAGCGAGGAGTGTCGTCAGGATTCATGACAGGAACATAGTCATCTCACCTGAAGTGTGAATGATTAAACATTAGTCCTATGGGAATCGAAGGATTAGAAGCGTGAATCAAGTAGGAAAGTAGGAGTCATTAGTTCTAGTTATTAGTACTAGATTAGTGAAAGTACCAGGCAAATCTGTGAAAGGGAACCTAATTTAAGAAGTTTATACTACATAACCAGCATATAGGTATCGAACACTAACTAAATGTATCAGAGGAACTTAAATCGAAGTGAAGTTTTAAAGCAATTACACACACTTACTGCATAGATAAATCTCACAATCAACCATACATATATAAATTTAGAGAAGTCTGAGTCAGAAACGGGTAGTCTGTTTTCATAGGTATATGCGGGATGTCGTCCAGCATCCGTGTAAATGGTAAAAAATGCGGAAGGTCATCCATCGTGACATATATTAGGAGTTTTTCATAACTCTCAGTAAAATTATTCGTCCCATAAACTTAGTCATGTTATATAGATATGTATCAACCTTCCTTTCATAGTACCACATATTGTCAGGAAGCAATGCCCAAATCAGTCGGGATTAGTTTGGAACAGGTAGTCAATTCTGTGCGACAACATCGTCATCCTAACTTTTGACTAGTTACGGGAATAAAATATGGTCATCTCGCAAAATACATTGAAAATCACTCAAGAAAGTAGTATGTAGGTAGTTCCATACTGTGAAACACCACTAAGATAATCAGACATCTTCATCTCGTGAAGTCATATAAATTCAACTACCAATATCTAAAAAAAAATCAACGTATTTTGTACCATATAAAATAATCTATCAGAATCTGCTTTGTCCGGTGGTCATGCCGAAATCTGTCAAGATTATACCAGAACGGTCAGGCCTACCACGTCATGGCTGTACCGTCATCGTAACTTTTTACTGTTACGGAAATCATATAGCATTGCCCATGTCAAATCTGTATTTTATCAAATCCTAACCATGTATAATATAATCATCAACAATGTCACCTGTTTTCACGAACGTCATGTCGAAATCTTCCAGGATTGTGCCAAAGCAGTCAAACCTACTTCACGTGGAATGCACCGTCATCGCAACTTATTTACTGTCGCGGAAATATGGTAGGAAAATAAAGTCATCTATGTCATATCATGAGCATAGGATTGTAGAACCATAAAATATACATATATATCGAATAAGTATTGTGTCGTAAGTCGTAAAGTCATAAAGTCACGGTCAAGAGGAGCCAAAATATGAACAAGAAAATATTGGTGTCACCTAAAAATGAGGATACAATAGAAGAATTGAGAATACTCACGGTTAATCTCTGTAAAGTTTCAACTCAATTCACTGGCCAGTCGGCAACACACAAGTTAACTTGAGGTATGAAATATGATGAAGAGTGATGATGAAGAATGAAGTACGCAGGATGTAGTGGAGATGTTAGCGCAGCTGAGTGCAGGAGAGAAGTGAGGTCTGAGACGAATGAAATCAACTACCCCACACCGGTACACAAGCACTGTGCTTCCACGCATCCGGCGCGCACTTACTAGTTTGGTAATGTGATGCAGGCAATTCAGGAGGCTTGTGAAAATAAAAGTATTGCCAAAGTTTCACAATATTTAATCAAATAAATCAGGTGCTACCACTAAAGTGTGTTTTAATTAGTTTATTGAGTCATTAATAAAATGTTCAGATCTTTATTGAGAATAATAGGTTTTCTGTAAGTTCAATCAGGATTATTATTGTATAACATTTATCTGAGGCTGACAGGACCAAAGATTTAAGTGATAGTCCAGCAGGACTTGTTCTGTGATTAATTTCAGATGTATAAAATGTGGATGATTACCTATTAAGTCATAATATTGTAGATTTTAGAATTCAAATGTTTACAAAGTTTTGCCCTCTAAACTATATTTTGTGGTACACCATACTTGTTGATAACACTGTAAAAACAGGATATTGTAGCTCTATCTTTGTTGTTGTAAAATGTCACTTGTAAAGGCTTGTATGAATGAATGAATGGTTTCTTAACGGCACATCGACACAATAAAGTCATTCAGTGCCAAAACAGTAAAAACAGAAATTTAAGATTGACTAGAAACAAAATGTAAATGTTAATACAATATGTAGATAACACAAGAATTTATCAACAGCATTTATATAATATCAATCAAATATGATAAAAATGTATAATTCGTTTAAAAGACTTTTATCAGTATGATGTTTTGCAGTTCTTGATAAATAAGTCGATGACATAAATAAACAAAAGCTCTACCCTTAAATTTGATTATAAAGTCCTATGTGAGTTAAAAACGATACTATCACAGAAGTATCTACAGTATCAAATAACGTATGTAAACCTTGTACATTAAAATATTGAGTTCGTATAATATCAAAATCGATACACTCAATTAAAATATGTTTAATAGTCAAAGCCCTTTGACAACCAATACATTCAGGTTGATCTTCACCTTTAAGCAGATAACAGTGCGTCAAATGACTATGTCCTATTCTTATACGGGTTAAAACAGACTCTTCTCTACGGTTAATTCTAATAGCACCTTTAGTTTTGCCTAGAACGGGCTTAGTTTCATGTAATTTATTAAAAATAGCTTCGTTCCAGCGCAACTGCCATTTAGAACGTAAAAAAACAGTAATATATTTCTTAAACTCTGTATATGGAATAGCTTTGGCAGCTTGGTCAGCAGCCTCATTTCCATGGATTCCAATATAACTGGGGATCCAATGAATGAATGAATGAATGGTTTCCTTACGGCACATCGACACAATGAGGTCATTCAGTGCCAAAATAGTAAAAACAAAAACGTTATGTTGACTAGAAACAAAATGTAAATATTAATACAATATGTAGATAACACAAGAATTTTTCAACAGCATTTGTATAACACCAATCAAATATAATAAATATGTATAATTTGTTTAAAAGACTTTATCAGTATGATGTTTTGCAGTTCTTGATAAATAAGTCAATGACATAAATAAACAAAAGCTCTGCCCTTAAAACTGATTATAAAGTCCTATGTGAGTTAAAAATGATACTATCACAGAAGTATCTACAGTATCAAATAACGTATGTAAATCTTGTACATGAAAATATTGAGTTCGTATAATATCAAAATCGATACACTCAATTAAAATATGTTTAATAGTCAAAGCCCTTTGACAACCAATACATTCCGGTTGATCTTCACCTTTAAGCAGATAACAGTGCGTCAAATGACTATGTCCTATTCCTATACGGGTTAAAACAGACTCTTCTCTACGGTTAATTCTGATAGCACCTTTAGTTTTGCCTAGAACGGGCTTAATTTCATGTAATTTATTAAAAATAGCTTCGTTCCAGTGCAACTGCCATTTAGAACGTAAAAAAACAGTAATATATTTCTTAAACTCTGTATATGGAATAAGTAAATCTATTGGGCGTTTGTCCAATGCTGCTTTGGCAGCTTGGTAAGCGGCCTCATTTCCATGGATTCCAATGTGACTGGGGATCCAATAAAAACGTATTTCTTTATTTTCATCTGTACAGAGTCTATGATACCGTTCGAGAATTTTGTAAATAAAGGGATTTTTCCAATCCTTTGCTTTCAATGCTTGTAAACAAGACAAAGAATAAAAAAAAATTTAAAATGTTTGATGTGGAGAAGTCTCCACATGATCCAAAGCAAGGTACAAAGCATGTAGTTCTGCAGAAAAAATCGATGATTTATTTGGCAGACGTTCTGAATAAATATGATTGACCTTAACAACAGCTGCAGCAGCCTTCTCATCGTCAAATGATCCATCAGTATATTTACACTGATATCCAGTGAAAATAGATTTAATTTCTTTATATCTATTTATATAAAGGGATGGATCTGTTGAGCATTTCTTTAATTCAGACATGGCTAGATTAATATTTAAAGTTGCATAGGTCCATGGAGGTGTTTCTGGATATTGAAATTTAGCTACGTGATTCGGATTTAAATTTAAAGATTGTAAAGATTCTTTAATGCGAATGCCAAAAGTCGGTATTGTATTTGGTTTATTTTCAAAAAGATCAACATAACTTGGTTTGAATATAGCGTCATGTACAGGATTGTCTGGACAAGCAGCAATTTTTGCAGCTTACTGAAGGGCAAGCTTTTCTCTTCTTAAATCAAGAGGCAGTTCATCTGCCTCTACTGCCAAGCTATCTGTAGGAGAGGTACGAAATGCACCAAGGCATAGTCTTAACCCTTGATTTTGAACAGGATCGAGCATTTTAATATTCGATGGACGTGCTGATCCATATACCATACACCCACAATCAAGCTTGGAACGTACCAGCGCTCTATATAATTGTAATAAAACATTACGGTCCCCTCCCCAATCGGTATGGGCGAGAACCCGTAATAAATCTAATGCCTTCTGGCATTTCTTTTTTACATATTTAATATGAGGGATAAAAGATAGTTTTCTATCAAGTATAAGATAACAGGGATTCGGGTTTGGCCAAGGTGTAGATCAGGATCTGGGTGAGCCTTCCACTTTTTACAAAAGTGCATACATACTGTCTTTTTCGAAGAAAACTTAAATCCATTGTTATCAGCCCATTTTTGTAATCTATTTAGGTGTTGTTGGAGCTGTAGTTCTATTGTATGCATGCTTGCTGACCTGTAGCTTAAGTTGAAATCATCAACAAAAAGTGAGCAATCTGCTCCAGGCCTCATACAATCAACAATGCTGTTAATTTTAATAATAAAAAGGATGACTGATAATATACTACCCTGTGGAACACCCATTTCCTGATCAAAAGCATCAGAAAGTGATGCACCCACTCGAACTTTGAAATGTCTGTTTGATAGAAAATTTTTAATAAAAAAGGGTAAACGACCCCTTAATCCCACATCATATAAATCACTCATTATTCCATATTTCCATGTGGTGTTGTATTGCTTTCTCTAAATAAAAAATATACTAACCACATGTTCGCCTTTTATAAAACCCTCTCGTATAAATGTTTCTAAACATACCAGATGGTCAACAATACTTCGCCTGTGGGTGCGGGGATTAAAGAATAGCCCCACTGCTCCCCAGCATGTCGTAAAAGGCGACTAAAGGGGCATCCTGTTTGCCGTGGGATGCGACCCGTATCGGGAGGATATGGAATCCTGACGGGCTGAGCACTGGGCTGGTTTGACAGTAATACCGGTCCAGTTGCAACATGCCTGTCTTGGATCCAGATGTTCACCAGACGGGCAGATCAGATTAGGCCTGGGTCTGATTTAACCAGCTTGTGGTATATTTCCTTTAATGTATTCTGGCAATTTTATTTTTATTAGTGACAATTTCAATGTTTAGAATTTAAGAATAATTGATAAATTTTTGATTGATATTTCCTGAAAGGAGATTACTGCTGATTGGGTCAATCGAGGGATATAAATAAAATCCGAAAGGGTGGAGTTTTTATTCTAAGAGTATGTCATGTTGGGTATCCTCATGGCGTCAGGGCTTGGAGTTACCGGCCCAGAAAGGCGTCCCCTTGTTGGGCTCCGTGGTGGGTAGGGGACCTAACTGATGAAATTTAAAATAACACACATGGCGCAAAACAAACAAAAACGACCTAGGAATGACATAGACAGTGATGACGACTCAAATAAAACAGAAAAATGGCCTAGATTTTTAATTGCGGAAAGTTCCGATGCTGAACGTACCCTGGCAAAAATGTCCCCCTTTGCAATTGCAAAGGGGATTCAAGGCATTGCCGGGGTGCTGAAAACAGTTAAAAAGATGGGAACGCGTTTATTAATTGAAGTTGAGTGGAAGAGCCATGCGGACAATCTTTTAAGATGCCGAATGTTGGCCACAGTTCCAGTTTTGATAACTGCTCATAAGACCCTCAATAACAAAAAAGGAGTGATAAGATGCCCAGATCTGGTGGGAGTTTCTGAAGAGGAAATAGTGGAAGAATTAAAAGACCAAGATGTTGTCCAATGCAAACAAATTTTTATTAAGAAGGATGGAGCCAAAATTCCAATTAATACATTCATTCTGACATTTGAAGCAGCGCAGCTTCCAACATCTATTAAAGTTGGATATTTAAACGTCCGAGTTGATGTTTTCATTCCAAACCCTCTGCGCTGCTTCAAGTGTCAGAGGTATGGACATGGATCTGATCGATGCAAAGGAAACATAACTTGCCCGAAATGTACAGCCCAGCATAGTGGAGAAGAGTGTTCTTCGGAAACCATGAAATGTGTGAATTGTCAAGGCAATCACCCATCGTATTCGCGGAATTGTCCTTAATTGTTAAAAGAGAAGGAAATTCAGCGAATACGCCACACCGAGAACATTTCTTTTCCTGAGGCACGTAAACGTGTAGAAAGTTTAATAATTCCAAAACATCCTATGCTACCACCTTAAAAACCAAAGAGACAAAAACAATAGCAATACAGACAGAAATAACCTGGCCAATCGATGAAAAGAATTATTCCTATTTTTCAATTCCCTCCAAATCTTCAGGAACATCCATTCAAACCCAAACACCCACTACCCCAGTAATAACTAAAAATGTAAATAGCAATAGACCAGTAAAGAAATCAGACAAAAAAGAAATCAAAGATCAAAGCAAAACTAAAATAAATAGAACTAAATCCTTAGAAAGGATGGACACAGGTGATCCTTCCGATATACATTTTACACCTGTTCACTCAAAACATAATCATAAACTTAAATGATAATGTTAAATCCTATATTTATCCTCATTATTTTTAATATGGCTACCAGCAGTATCATACAATGGAACTGTAGAGGATTTGAGGCAAACAGGCCAGAACTGGAGTTATTAGCCCAAAAATATAACGCATCGGTAATTTGTTTACAAGAAACTAAATTCAAAGATAATTCCACAAGTTGGTTCAATAGATGCAACGGACCGAGCACATGGTGGAGTTTCTGTTTTTGTTAAATCCTGTATACCACAAAGTAAAGTAACATTAAATACTAATTTACAAGCTTCTGCAGTCAGGGTTACCCTGCATAATACATTAACTATATGTTCAATATATTTACCGCCTAGTGAGCCAGTTTATATTACAGATTTAAATAATTTGATAACCCAGCTGCCACAGCCATATATGTTAGTTGGTGACTTTAATGCACACAACTATCTTTGGGGTGGCAGAAATAATACTGATGCCAAAGGACGTATAATAGAAGATTTTTTAAATAATAATAGTTTGTGTCTTTGGAATGACGATTCCCCGACATATTTACATCCTGCTACAGGCTCTTTAACATCAATAGATCTCTCCATGTGCACTCCAAATTTATTTTTAGACTATTCCTGGGAAGTAGAGGAAGATCAATGGGGTAGTGATCATTATCCCATTATTTTAAATAACCATTTTCCTCCACCAGACGAACGAATCCCTAAGTGGAAATTTCATAAAGCCGATTGGGCAAAATTTCAAACATCCTGTTTTAATAAAATAACTCCAGAAATTTTTATCAATGTAGATGATCCTCTTCAAGTTTTTACAGATACATTGTATGATATTGCTGATGGGTATAATCCCAAATCAAAGCCAAATTCTAAAATTAAAGAAAAACCCTGGTTTAATGATGAGTGCAGAAAAGCTGTCAAGGAGCGGAAAAAAGCTCTGAAAAAATTTAATCGACAGCCAATTCAATATAATTTGCACCAGTTTCGTATAAAGAGAGCTAAAGCCTGTTACATTATTAAAATAAGTAAAAGAAAAAGCTGGAAAGAATATGTTTCTAAATTAAATACACGTTCACCAATTAAGAAATGCTGGGATATGGTGCGTAAAATTACTGGGAAGGGAGGTGGAGCAAGGATCAAACATCTTAATCATAATGGCCAATTAATTACAAATCCCACCGAAATAGGCAACACAATAGCATTAAAATTATTTTTTTTTTGAGTTTCAAAAGTTAGTTCGGGCCCACACTAGACCATATCGAGGGGAAATGACACATGTTTTCATGGGTCCAGAACATGGCAGAACATGGCCAAGTCACCAAGTGGCCCTTTTGTGCATATGAAAAGTGGCAAGTCTCATCTAAAAGGCTACCTCGGGGTAGCGGAGGCACTAGGGCGGGCTAACACTAGTCACTGCTCACCAGTTTCAGCACAGCCTTTTTAAGGTGAAATGGTACTATTCACCCTATGTCGGGCTAACAGGCATTTACAACATTTTGAGTTCACACCACACCAAACTGGCACTTGGTGTCTTATTTAAAAAAAAGACAAAAAACATGTAATAATTAGCATCATAATTTCTTTTTTTATCTCCCTTTTGAGGGAACCCTCCTAAAAACAGGTATGTTTTAAGGGTTGATGAATTGTGGTTATTTTGAAATGTGGATCCAGGCAAAATGTTGAGTGAGCAATCTTGCCATGAGAAAAGGTCAAAGCATATCATCAGACCTGTGAGACACATGCTAGTACTGAAACGTATGTTGCATTGCACTGGATAAATTTGTAGATGCTCAAGGTTGGCCTCATGATCAACTTACTTGAAGAGTAAAGTCTGTGATAAAATCGTGAAATTGGATCCATGCTATAATATCTTTGTCTGAACTCAAGTTAAATGGGAATATGAAGATTTCATATTTGTTTTCTATACAAAGTTACTATTTTTATATTTTCTATATTGTCAAAAACAACAGCCAAATAAATACAAAAAAGGAGGAACTGGATATCATAAAAATTTATCATAATCATAAAATTACCACAATGGAAATGATGGAAATTAAAACATTTGGTTGATGAAAAAATTTCGGAGAAATTTAATATTGATCAATCATATGATGACAATGACCTTTATGAGCTACTAATTAAATATATATAATTAGATATATATGAGTTCACTCATAACAGTATATTGGATAAGCATGCTCTAACTGTTGAAAAAAACATAAAAATATGGAAACCAGCCCCATGGTTGTCTGAAAATATAAATGTTGAAAAGAGACACAAATAATTAGAAAGGAGACATTACAAAACAGGTCTTTCTTCAGACAAAATACCTTTTCAAATACAACAAAATAAATACAACAATATGATAAAATCTGCCAGGAATAAATAATTATTAATCAATTCAAATAAATCTGATCCAAAACAATTGTTCGAAACACTAAATAGTTTATTACACACAAAGGAAGACACCCCCCTTCCCAAAGCACAAGAATAATAATAATAATAATAATAATAATAATAATAATAATAATAATAATAATAATAATAATAATAATAATAATAATAATAATAATAATAATAATAATAATAATAATAATAATAATAATAATAATAACAACAACAACAACAACAACAACAACAATAATGATGATAATAATAATAATAATAATAATAATAATAATAACGATTTATATAGCGCTATATCAGACCAGGTCTGCTCAAAGCGCTTCATTAAGATAGTGCTTTCTATATAAAAATGTTTTAAGTTTCTTTTTGTAAGTTTCAACAGTTTTGCAGTTTTTCACTTCAAGGGGCAGGGCATTCCAATTCTTTGGCGCATATACCATGAAAGCCCTATCGCCATACGATTTCATATTAGTCAAAGGTACTACGTATTCATTCTTATCATTAGATCGCAGTCCCATGCCTAGCTGTTTGTACTCTAATAACTTAGATAGGTATTTTGGGGCAAAGCCATTTTGCACCTTCCATGTCAGTAAAGATATTTTGAAATCAATCCTAGCCTTTACAGGCAACCAGTGGAGTTCCATAAGTTTTTGTGTGATATGATCTCTCTTTTTAAGTTTTCCCACTACCCTGGCTGCAGCGTTCTGTAATTTTTGTAGTTTGGCTAATTCACACTCAGGTAAACCAGCTAGAAGTGAATTTCCATAGTCAAGGGTAGAGGTAACAAATGCATGAGCAAGAGTGTTGGCAGTTTTTTCATCCAAACAATTTCTTATTCTTGATAATTTTTTTACATGAAAGAAACCATTTTTACACATTTTTTTGATTTGTGATTTCATAGATAGTTCTTGATCTTGAATAACCCCTAGATCCTTAACAGTATTTGATCTAGGAATTTTAGTTTCTCCTACTAGAATTTCATTAGGTACATTTTTTCTTCTGAATTCACAGCTTTTACCACATAAAAGCATTTCTGTTTTTCCATCATTTATCTTCATCTTATTCTCTATTAGGAATTGTTTAACCTCTATAATACAATTTTCCATCTCTTTGCAAGACTTATCTCTAGTTTCTTCAGATTTGGGATCAATGGTGATGTACAATTGCGTGTCATCAGCATAGATATGATGCTTGAAACCATAGTTACCAATAATATCTGATAAAGGCTCCATATATGCTGTAAATAGTAAAGGTCCCAAAACCGAGCCTTGCGGGAGGCCATATTTAATATTCATATACTCAGATCTTTTACCATCAATTATGACACATTGTTTTCTATTTGATAAGTATGATCTAAACCATTTAAGGGCAACCCCTGTAATACCACATCTTTTTTCCAATCTATTCAGTAATATATCATGATCAATAGTGTCGAAGGCCGCCGATAGATCGAGTAGTACCAGCATTACCGTTTTACCATCATCAATATCCATTAAGATGTCGTTCTGAACTTTGAGCAATGCAGTTTCAGTACGATGGTACTCCTTATATGCTGATTGAAATAGACCCTGAATATCATTTCTTACTAGATGTCCTACAAATTGTGTAGCTACAGCCCTTTCTATTAATTTTGATAAGTAGGCCAGATTCGAGACTGGTCTATAATTTTTCTTTATCAATTCCAGGCCCAATTTCTTAATTAAGGGTCTAATGATGGCCATTTTCAGGTCATCAGGTACGTTTCCCAATGAAATTGACTTATTTATGATAGCCTTTATTAATGGCAATAAATTCCCCATACATTCATTAAAAAGCCATGTTGGGATGGGGTCCAGTTCAAATGACTTCTTTGCGGATTCTTTAATTATATTTTTGACTTCTGAGTCGCTTAACAATGTGAACTTTTCCAACTGTGTATCAAATCTGACTTCCTCATTTAGTTGTTCGTTATTTTTATCATTTTTATCCATAGATTCTCTAAGATTTGCAATTTTTTCTAGAAAAAAATTATTAAAATCTGAGGCTAACTCCTTTTTGTCATTATGTCTAGGGAAAGGAGTGTCCTCTTTTGTGTGCAATAATTTGTTTAATATTTTAAATAATTTTTTTGGATCCGATTTATTTGAATTTATTATTTCCGAAAAATAATTGTTTCTTGAGTCTTTAATGATATTATTATATTTGTTCCTCTGCATTTTAAATTGTATTTTATCTGAGGAAAGACCAGTTTTATTATGTTTTCTTTCAAGTTTTCTTTTATTCCTTTTTTCTATCCGTATATCATCAGATAACCATGGAGCCGGTTTCCTACTATTTATGGTTTTCTCCACATTAGGAGCATGTTTATCTAGTACAATTGTCAGTTTGTTATATTTATCCAGTAAGTCATTGAGATCTGCATCTTGATAAGATTGATTGTCATTAAACATTTCCTCAATATCTCTTTTAAAATCATTTATATTAATTTTTTTGTAATTTCTATATGATACCCTTTTTTTGTTATTTGTTTTAGTCTGAAGATTCAAAGTAAGTTTTATTATATTGTGATCTGATATTTTTTCATCCACTGTTCCTTTATTATATTACTATGTATGCCTGTTATTAATAAATCAAGCCTATTGCCCATAATATGTGTTGGTTCTGTCACATGATTATGTAAGTTATATAAATCCAGGACTTGAATTTTATTACATTAGGCCTTTCTGGCCTATTCATATGAAAGTTATAGTCACCTACTAGCACAACTGCATGAGTATATGTACTATAATAGGACAGTAGTTCACTGAATTCTTCAAAGAATTCTGTGTAAGTATATTTGTTCTTATCAGAAGGCTCCGGTCTGTATATTGTAATAAAGGTGCATATTTTATTTTTGGTTTTAATATTTATTTCCATCATTTCCATTGTTGATAATTTATGTGTGTGATTAATTTTCTTTATGTTAATTTCAGGTTTGTAGATAATCGCCAGGCCTCCGCCAGACCTTAGGGCACGTGGTACGTGTTCAATATCGTAGTTGTTACCTTTAATTTCACCTCTTATGATTTGTTCATTCATTTCATTAATCCAAGTTTCAGTTATAAAGAATAAGTCAACATTATTCTCATTAATATATAAATTTATCAGTTCCGTCTTATTTCCAAGACTTTGAACATTGGCTGTTGCAATAATTAGATCTTTGTTCATAATAATGTGTGTATTTTTTTTAAGGTTATGTTTTACATGTCTATTCATTTTGTTATTAGTTAAGTTTCTATTAAAGTTAATTTTATTTGTATTCTCCTGAGCATTAAGGCAACTTTCAACAGGGAAACCGGCCATTGACCCTATGACGTCATTATGGAGGGAACATCTTTCACCCCCAGCAGATTGCCCCCCATGATGGCCAATCAGATTAACGGAGGGCGGAGCTAACGACCGATCGCTTCGAGACTTAGTGCGGTGATTAATAATATTAGGACTATGTTCCTTTTGCCCGAAATTATGGGTTGCAATTTTGTTACTGTCAGAAAGATATTCAAATCGATTTGAGAGCGATATTTCGTTTAATGGCGTAGTAAAACCTGTTCTACTTTTACGGACCATCCTGTGGTGGGTGTGGTTATTTAGACCACGTGACCCAGATAAGGCATTTGATTGGTTCAAGTTTTTTCTTATGTTTCGTACGTTAGAGCTACCATTAAGATGCTTATCATTAAGAGTGTCCAGTTGGGGAAGCCCTTCACCCCTGGCCATGCATTTAATATGATCATTGATTCTCATTTTATTTAAAGATGATGTGCTTCCATTAAATTCTTTACACTTGCGTTTTCGGATATTATTGTATAGATTGACTTCTTTTCGATTGTTTGGAATCTTCAATACCTAAGCATATGTGGGCTTTAAAAATTCTACATGTTTATTTACTGTTTCATATTCTTGGCTATCTTTATTACTTAAAAGATAAAAAACTTTGTTTTGACATTGATTTATGCATTGACTATGGGGACATAAGGTATTTATCTTTTCATGTGAAAAAATGACATTATTAAAATCTTTTTCACGTTTGTTAAAATTTATTTTCATGCAATTTTCTTTAAAATCGTCCTGCATTATAAAAACATCTCCATTCATAGAGTTTTTCTCATTTATAAAAACATTTTCATTCATGCTGTAATCTAAGATGCAATCATTTTTTAAAAGTTTCACATTATCGCTAGGTATTATATTTTTTAATGGCACAGAGATATTTTTAGAACTGCCAGTCGTGGTCCAGTAATTCGCACTACCATATTCATACCTATAAGCATTATCATTATCTACATGATTTAAATTTTGGTTATACAATATTCTTTCATTATACATATTTCTCTTCTGAAACCTTATGTCCCCCGACCCCGTCATTTGTTAAATTTTTGCCTCTTCAATGAATGCAGAAATTTGCATCTATCCCCAAACCTGCACTCCCCATTCTTCTCATAGTTTTGACAGGGAATTGCTTTACTATCTAATTGTTGCATATTTTTGTACTTTATATTAGAATTTCTTCCGAAAATTAATTTTTCATGAAGCGATTCAATAAGTTCATTTGATGCCATCAAAAGTCTGTAAGAAGTATACAATGGAAAGAATTCTGTACTTTCTATAAAGTTCTATATTTAACCTTGTGATCTGTTTTCAAACAGGAGATTTCTGTCTGAGTCCAGTATTAGTGTAGTAAGACAGATAGTACCTCCCGCATGAGAAATACTAATTTATAGCTCCGTCTTATACAAATAATATTAGCCTTAGAATAAATTCAAGATATGTTCTCTACAATTGTGTGTCTTCAAAAAAATAAGATAGATAGTATTCCCCGCACGAGAAATACCAATTTAGAGTTCTATCTTATATATTTATCAAGAACAAAATTATCAGTGTAGTAAGACAGATAGTACCTCCCGCACGAGAAATACTAATTTAGAGCTCCGTCTTATACAAATAATATTAGCCTTAGAATAAATTCAAAATATGTTCCCAACAATTGTGTGTCTTCAAAAAATAAGATAGATAGTATTCCCCGCACGAGAAATACCAATTTAGAGTTCTATCTTATATATATTAGCTTCTATAATTTTGTGATTAAGTTGCCACCAACTATAGGGGTTCTTAGTGCCACTGTTAATTTGCTCAAGGTAGGCTTACTTGGGCCAGAACTGTTTGAGGTAGAGCTATTGTCTGGCAGGCCAAGCTTTGTGCACTGACACCCCGGATTAACCTGTCAAATGATGTGGGTCTTATGTTTCAAATTTGTTTTCACTGTTCACTCAATATTTCTTACCAAGAAATATTATATTCAGTGGAGAAATACTATTAGACTTTTGCTTTGTATATTTAATTCAATGTTATACGCACCTGGTATATATACGTTTATATATACTTATCCAACGATGGTGTTGTCTTCAACTGAAATGTCCTGAAACTACAGGATAAAGCTAAGAAAGATCGTGAGATTTTGTCACATTGACTTTTTTGCAGCTCTTCATCTCAAATGATACAATGACATTCAAGAATACTAGAGAATTAGCGACAGAATTTAATAATATTTTCTTAGATAAAACTTCAAATCTCAGAAAAGAAATGAATGAGATGAACATGAACAATGAGCTCAAAGAAGAGGAGACTAAATTCAACACACATCCAGATAACTTTACCCCACTAGACAAATCTGATGGTAGAAAATTGCTTAAAGAAGCAGCAAAGGAGTCATGTGAATTGGATCCTATTCCCACTTGGCTTCTTACTGAATGCATTGGGCATCTACTGCCTTTAATAATGGCAAGCATTAATAAATCTATCACACTAGGTAATATGCCAGACGATTTAAAGATGGCAATTATCAGGCCATTAATGAAGGGTGGAAGACTGTATAAAAAAAGATAAAGATTTTTCTACTAGAAAACAAGATGAAAATAAATAATGGAAAAACTGAAATGCTTATTTGTGACAAAATTTCGAATTTTAAAAAAGGACATACACCAATCGAAATTATGGATTGAGAATCAAAAATTCCTACATCAAGTAGAGTAAAGGATCTAGGTGTAATCTTAGATCAAGAATTGACAATGTAGCAAAAAATCAAAAATATATGTGTAAAAATGGCTTTTTCCATGTAAAAAATCTGGACTATGGAAATGCACTACTGGCTGGACTACCTAAATGTGAACTGGCCAAACTCCAAAAACTACAAGATGCTGCAGCCAGGGTAGTAGGGAAATTGAAAAAAAGAGACCATATTACCAAAAATTAATGGATCTACATTGGCTGCCTGTTGAGGCCAGAATTGACTTTAAAATAGCTTTGTTAACATGGAAGGTGCAAAATGGCTTTGCCCCTGATTATCTGATTATCTCAGTTATTAATACCTAAAAATGGAGCAAGAGCTTTAAGGTCAAATGAAAACAATGTGTATATACTTCCTAGAACTATGATGAGAACATATGGTGAAAGGGCTTTTGCGGTATATGTGCCAAAGAATTGGAATGCCCTGCCCCCAGAAGTGAAAAATTGTAAATCAATTGATAGCTTCAAAACTAAATTAAAGACTTATCTATATAGGAAACATTACCTGCAAAAGCACCATGAGCAAACCTAGTCTGGAATAGTGATATACAAATTCTTCTTATTATTATCAGCGGTATGAACAGACTTGTCTGGTATCAGCGCTATACAAAGATTTTATTTTGTTTACTGTATAAAGTCATTAAAAGTCATATTTTCTATGTTTGCAAAAAAATATAATTATAATTATATTCTTCTGATATGCAAATTACTCAATAAGAACTCCAATTTAAAGATTTCATCTTTGTTTTGGTGTCAAGTCATTTCTATTATTTTATATTCTTCTTCATTGGCAATAGACAGATCAATTTATGTTTTAAGTACATATCACTCAAACAGAACACCAATTTGAAGATTTCACTTTCAGCATCAAAATAATACTTTTCCTAACCAATTCTGTATGTTCCGGTGTGCATATTGCTAAAATATGCAATATTTCAGCATGAAAAAAGAAATACTTCTTCCCGCCGGGAATTGAATCCTAGACCTTTAGCATGGGAGACAGATGTCTTACCTACTGGTGTTGACTAGTATGATTTGACCTTCTCACTGGTAAATCACACAAATAGTCAACATCTTTACCAAATCACTTTCCCAATTTATTTTATAATGGGATAGTCAGTAATTTCACATAGGAGCTGAAGTAAAATTTACAGACTAAAATTTTCCAAAAACATGTTTGTCTAAGATGATATCAATAGTAGTGCAAATAGATCAAAAGAAACAGATATCATCTTTTATTGTGGTCATGGGCCGTGGCACAGTTGGTTAGAGAGCCACTTTATTGGCACCAGTGCCTCTGTGGTGACCAAAAGGTTTTGGGTTTGATTCCCGGCCATGTCGAGAATCTCACACGTAAGCTGAGACCCGTGGCAAAGGATTAACCCATTGTCCTTGTAAATCTATGACTGGGTGGGTTGTCATGAGTTTGTTTTTTTGGGGTTTTACATCACTTTCAACATTATTTTAGTCGTTTTATGGTGAGACCTAATTGTAGCAGATACAGTGCTGCCTCACTGAATTGTCATGTTGCAGGTCCTTGACATGACAACCCTTGCAGTCACAGATTTACAAGGTCTGTAGATAGGTACATAAGGTTAGCATGAACAAATTTATATATATGAGGTGTTATATGAGGTGTGTCACATAGTGTCCAGACGCATTTTATATAATTAACCTGAACTCATAAAATAGAAAAATAAACCAAAGAAAGTCAATTACTGGCTTGGTGCATATTTTCTGGAAAAGTCATATCGAAAGTAGTCCGGTAGGATGTTAGTTTCATAGGGAGTTAATGTGTTGATATGTACTCAATGAGTTCACTCATAACAGAAATCAAGATGGCGGAATGCTGGTTGAGAATGTGCTTGATTGCTCTTGGGGAAGTACATGTCATGAAGAAACAATATTCATTACAATGAATCTCTGAATTTTAAAAACAGTTATGCAGATCAGAAACAATTACGCAGATTTAGAAACAATTATGCAGATCAGAGGAAATTTGTCAATAGATAAATCCTGATAATTATAATTTATTCCATAATTATCCTTAATGAAGAGTGATACAATCTTTTATTTTGATTATGAATTGGATAACATAACAAACAGATGTTATCTGTTATTTCCCTTTACATATAAATAGTCACAGTGTCTGTCTTTTGTTGGTGCCAGACGAAAGGAAGCAATTTCTACAAACACCAGTTGGTTAGGGCGCCAGCTTATTAGCACCAGTTCCTCTGTGGTGATCCAAAGGTCGTGGGTTCGAACCCCGGCCGTGCCGAGATTGAACTCATGACACAATTTCCCTTATGAGCTGAGGCCCGTGCCTAAAGGGTTTACCCGTTGTCCTTGTAAATCTGTGACCGGGTGGGTTGTCATGTCAAGGACCTGCGACATGACAATTCAGTGAGGCAGCACTATATCTGCTACAAGTAGGTCTCATCACGAAATAACTGAAATAATGTTGAAAGTGATGTAAAACCCCAAACAAACAAACAAACAAAAACTAACCATATTAAACTTTACTTCTGGTGAGATAGTTGACATATTTGTCATTTTGGTAATGAGATTCATACAGACTAAGATAAAAAATGTTTTTACCTATTCCTTCACTTTTTATAATAGCGCTTTGGATCGGATTGAATGTATAATAATATAATAAAACATTGGTATAGCACTATATCAGACTAGGTCTGCTCATGGTGCTCTTAAAGCTAGGATGTTTTTAAATGTGTTTTAAATGCTTGTGTGAAAGGCAAGTATCCCACAGTGAGGTAGGCAACCATCATAGTCCCTTGCCAATACAAGGTGGTATTTTATATGCTTTTTGAAATAGTCAAGATCTTTATCACTGTCTTAAGTTACTTTATGAAGGAAGCTGTTTTAGAGAAAAGCCCAAGTTAAAAACTACGAACCAATTTTTCATAAAATATTTATGTCTCAGATGGTATCCATATAATACAATTACAAGTAAACTTTTTAGGCCAGCGTAGACCTGAGGAATGCGATGAAGTAATTTCTACTACCAAATTTTCCTTGTTATCCATTGCTATTTGAAGAGCTCAATATTTCTATCATAGTATCAGAGTACATTTTTCAATTTCAGTCCCAGATCCATTACAAGAGTTGTCTCCATCCTTTACTATTTCTACATTATGAAAACTAAACTTAACACATACCCTAATGGTATCCAAATAATTCTGTACACTAGATATATTATCAGTTTTATGATTATTACCAAATACTTTATGTGCCAAGTAAATAACAAAACCATGTTCTGCAGTTAAATATTCAGAGATGAACAAAATGTCTAGGAACCATTCACCTATTATCATGTTTTTCAACCTGTAGTTTTTGTTTACACCATAAGATGGCACATTGCGTGAGTGATTTGTACGTGAAGAGTATTAGAATTTCCTTGTTTTATTTCCAAGGTTTATTTTGCAAAGCACGAACTTTGCCATTCAATTCTTAATATGGTAATCTATTTTTTGGTCCAACATACACTGTTATTATTTCATCATATGACCCAAATGAACAAGTAAAGTTATTCTCTCACTTTTTTATTCTTTGTACAACTAAAAAACCAAATACCTTAGTGCCACATCTACTATCCTTTTGATTACCCAGTTTATGCCCTCAGGACTTCTGGTATATCTGGTATATATATATGGGCTGAGGACATGATGTGTACGTCTCCTAAGAGTAACTGAGCACATTCTGGAAAATGGTGTCTTAAATTTAAATGAGACATGAATTGTAGATATTTAATTCATCTTTCGATCTATTTGCATTACCTTTCATACCATTTTAGACAAACATTTTTCTGAAATTACTGAAAAGATTGATAGAGTGATGACAATATTGACCATTTCTGTGATTCACCAGTGAGAATGTTACATTGTACTGTCCAATGAGATGCAGTGGGTTAAGACGTTTGTATCTCATGGTAAAAATCTGGGGTTTAATTCCCTGGGACAAAAGCTTTTTCCATGACTAAATATTGGGGTTTTATTTTGAGCACTGTGCATGCCAGAACATATAGAATTGAAGTGAAATGAATTTATACAAAAACAGTGATGAGATCTCCATATTTGGGTTTTTTTCTAGCGATATGCCGATCAGGACAAGTAAAATTGAAAAGTACTTTGCCAACATAGAAACTGCATACACAAAAAAACTTTGTACATAAAAGAAATGTGAAATCTGCTGACATAAATGGAAACACAAGAACTGAAATAAAGTGTAGCTAGAAAGCAGATTATGGTTTTCCATCCATGATTCGATTGCAGTTTTGATGTGATACTAATTGGTATCTGAACTGTGTCAGCATAGCTACTGCAGTGATAGGTGAAGTTCTTAGATATGGATAGGCAAGATGGTGTATTTTCAGGGCCCAATTAATTCTATTTTCCATTACACTCAGATCTGTTTCCATTTTGTTATGATTTAAAAAAAATCTAATAGTTATGAAGGAGGCTGCCAATTTGAATAATATAAAAATCATTAGCCCATGAAAATTGATAAAACAAGTTGGGGCCAAATTCAATATGTAACATGCATTTTAATTCGATAAAATTATTATCTGCTCAAGTCTGCTCTTGAAAAGGATTTTAATGGTCATTCATTTAGCATTTTCCAAAAATGTTCACAAACATGAAAAAGCAATGATCAGCATATCTCTCAGTACATTAAGCTATGTTTATACACCTTTAACGGCTGTTAGATGTTGCATATACACGAATTATGAAGGCCACAGGCCGTGGCGCAGTTGGTTAGAGCGCCAGTTTATTAGCACCAGTTCCTCTGTGGTGATCCAAAGGTCATGGGTTCGATCCCCGGCTATGCCGGGATGTACCTCATGATACAATTTCCCACATGAGCTGAGGCCCGTGCCTAAAGGGTTAACCTATTGTCCTTGTAAATCTGTGACCGGGTGGGTTGTCATGTCAAGGACCTTCGACATGACAATTCAGTGAGGCAGCACTATATCTGCTACAAGTAGGTCTCATCACGAAATGACTGAAATAATGTTGAAAGTGATGTAAAACCCCAAACAAACAAACAAACAAAACCAATTATGAATTCAAGGTGAAAAAAATCACATGATTAAATAGTTTGATAAGGCACAGCAAAACCAAATATTAATTTCCTCCTATAAATGGTTGCTGAGGTATGACCTGGAGATCTCGAATTTTGTGATCTCAAGGTCAATCCACCAAGGTATATCTACCTCTGTTTAAATTTGAAAGATGAGGATATATTTTCCCCATCCTAAAGCTCTGCGACTGACGAGATGAGAAAAACTCTAAATTATTAAAAGGGCAATACTTTGCCTACTGCTAGATAAAATACTTTTATTTGACAATAATAACACTAAAAAATTACAGGAATGTTCAAATATTTCTAATAAATAAAATACAAGCAATAAAATTTCATAATAAAATAAAGTTTAACTGCTATTTTATCTTTGTCAAAATTGTACCAGATTAGTCTCAAATATATATATACTTTTTTATCCATCTCTGATTTGTGCAGCAATTTCTCCCCTGTGGCTGTAGCTGTCTCATTGCTGCAATTTCCCCTCACTTGTTCATCTATCTCACTCACTGTTGTAACTATCTCTCACTTGTGCATCTGTGTCTCATTGTTGTACTTATCACTCAGTTATACAGCTATATCTCACTGTTGTAGCTACCTCTCACCTATGCAGCTGCCTCATACTGTTCTATTCATCTCTCGCTTGTGCAGATATATCTCAATTATGCAGCAGGCTCTTATTATTGTATCCATCTCTCACTTGTGCAGTGATCTCTTACCTTTGCAGCTCTTACTTGTGCAGCTGTCTCACACTTATGCAGCTGCCTGTCACTTGTGAAACCATCTCTCCCTTGTGCTGCTGTCTCACACTTGTGTAGGTGTCTCAGTAATGTTTGCATTTGATCCATGAAGGCCCATTTGTCCAAAACCAAGAGAGACCTCCACTGGTTCAATAACTAGGTCAATAATTAGGCCAAATTCCTGATGCATATATATATATATATATATATATATATATATATATATAGAGAGTGAGAGAGAGAGAGAGAGAGAGAGAGAGAGAGAGAGAGAGAGAGAGATGGATACAACATGCTATCTCTCACTGTTGAAACTATGCAGCTATTTCTTACATATGCAGCTGTCTCTCACTTTTTTATCCATCTCTGATTTGTGCAGCAAACTGGTTCAATAATTAGGTCAATAATTAGGCCAAATTCCTGATGCATATTGGAGGTAATATTTCATATTTGATATAATTATGACAGCAAATAAGTGAGAATTGTACCATTCTTACTATGCAAAATTGGAACCGATCACATAAACTTGCAAAATATAATTAAAGTGGAGACTGTGCTCTCGAGTCAACAATCTCCTGGTGCCCTCATGGCAATCTGAACTGCCGGTCGATTTTGTAAAAAAATACCAATCGGTCAGGCATCTTAACTGAAATCGGCACAAATGTGACTGGAGTATAAATGATCTTGACCTCCGGCGATTGACTGTTGCAATTTTGATCCATGTCACCGTCTTTCCCTCTCATAATGTCTCTAAATACAGATATCTGTAAAGTCCTTTCTTCAGTTTTTTATCTGATATCACACTTGACAATGTGAAATGGCAGTTTTGTCCTTTATTTTAGGCCATCATCACATGTCTTACCTCACTTAATCTGCTGCACTTGGCACTGCTTGCATGTTTGCATCGAAATTCCTCAGATCTAGTATATTATTGGTAGATATACATGATGCAATGTTAGATTTAGATAAAGATATATAAAGGATACATTTTGTGTAATATGCTATGTACCACAAATAACACATCATCTTAGGCAAAATGGAGATATTTTGTGACTTGTTTGTGAAATGGTGTTTTTACAACCCTTTTAGCAACTATGGCCATATCTTCCATTTATATAACCATTAAAGGCAGAGATCCTACACTCTACCAACTGTGCTAGTGGGGTCTTATAAAAAAGATATATAGTAAATATGTGAAAATGGTCAAGTACTATGATGATACCATTGTTAAATTAAAAGAAATCATTATCAGGGAATCAGTAAGGCAGTGTACAATATGCAACAAGATAAAAAACGCCTATACATTAGCAGTAAAATGAACCTTGTATTCTCATTCTCAAATTGAAGTACGATGGAAAAATTGGGTCCTGGTGCTCACATGAATAAGTTCTCAAAGCCATAGTAGAATCTTGAATCTCAATGAAACTTAATTCTCCCAAATCTATTATTTTTTAATGGTAACAAGCAAATTGTTTTATTCATCTGAATAGAATATTTGTGATTTATCAACATAATTAATATTACCTGATAATTTGGTTCTTCAATTTTAGGTATTTTTTTTCTCTCAATATGGAAGTAAGGACAGCGCCAACTCCAAAGAATCCCCTGTTATCAGGTACACAGACAAATGGTGAAACTACTGAATGTGCAGTGGCAAACACTACCAAAGGTAAAATACCAGGCAAGGCTAAAGGCACAACTTGTTGGTATCCCTATGGTGGTAAGGAGAATACGACAAAGGACTTTAAGTTTATCTTTTCGCCTCTTCCTTTGAAGCATCAGAAAAATGATCCGAATGATCAAAAAGTGCCGGATGGAGCATTGGTCACAGGAAACCAAACAGATGGCGCTGGAGATCTGTGTTCTGCAATAGCTAACAGTCAGTACGGCAGAATTCCTGGAAAAGCCAAAGGAAACACCTGCTGGTATCCCTATGGTGGAATAGAGCATTCAACCCAAGACTTTGATTTCATTGTATATGACACTTCATACAGAGGTAAAGACGACTCAGTAACAACTGCTAAGCAAACAAACGGTGACACTGTCTATTGTGCTGTGGCAATCACAGAACATGGCATGATACCATGCATGGCATCTAACAATGAATATTGGTACCCTTATGGTGGGAAAGAACATGGTGGTTTTCCCATTAATAATAAGGTTGTATACCTCACTTCTGATAGACGTTTGAAGAGGGTCAAAAATACCGGTCAAGGACCACCAGCAGGTGCATTTGCAAGTGGTTATCAAACAGATGGAGCTGGTACACTCTATTCAGCAATAGCAATAGTTGAGGAGGGTCAGATTCCTGGCAAGGCTAAAGAAAATAAATGCTGGTATCCGTATGGAGGCAAAGAAGAGGAAACTGCTAATTTTGAATGGATTGTAAAATGTTAAGAATAAAGTTGAATCTTTTTACAACATATTTCAAATAAAAGTAAATAAGTATTTACATATACCTGTAAAGGAGTGATGATTCAGAGAGAAAGGCATACAGAAGGTTAATTTGCCAGAATTTTTAATTATATCATGTGTTGCAACATGTTTATATTATCTCTTTTAAAAGGTATACATAACCTTTTAATTAGTACTTTGCTTGTTTTGATTTAAATATTTAGAGTGTTTAAATATTAAATATTGATTTAAATATCAAGATATGGTAAATATATATATATATATATATATATATATATATATATATAAATAAATGATGTCTTTATTGAAAACAGTGAATGCTACATTGACAATATAAGACTTCTGTTGGATGTTTTCGAGAGAAGACAACACAAAACATTTGATACTTACAAGAGACTTGCCACGTTCTATCTTTGGGATCACATCTATCGATGCAAAGACGGGAAGTATGAGTTGAACCTGACAGTCAGAAAGGCATGGGAGATGAAAGATGAACACATACTCGAAGATCACTGGTTTGAAGAACATGAGCTGTACCTAGAACCTGATACAATATTTCAAATTGCACAGAGATCAGACATAAACAACAAGAAGCAAAATACCACCAAGAAAGGGAATGATGAGAAGCGGGTTGGTCCCTCGTGTCAACCTAACCTATCTTTCGGATCAAAACAGATTGCTGCAATGCTAGACAAAGAAGTTTCTGTCAGTGAAAGGTTCAATGCAGCAATAGATAAAGTAATTGAAGTCCGTCTCAAAAGATACCGTGTGTCGAGGCCAAACCCAAAAAGGTGTTGTCACAATCAACACACAGCCTAATGCCATTACTGGCCATCCTTGTATGGGGAAGGGACCCCATCCATTTGGGGATTAGATCTATCCCAATTGGAGGTTAAAATTGAACATAACACACAAAGTGACTATGGACATGATAGAGGATGATTGGTATATTATGCAGTTGTTGTTTGATTAGGATGTTATGCATCAATATCAACAAAAATATGCTTTGTTGGCTTACTTTTCACTTACTACTGGTCTGTATGAATATAATGCTATGCAATAAAATATAAACAACCTGAACAAAATATGGTTTGTTTGTTACTCTTTCTTTTATTGTTGATCTATGAATATACAGATAATATGCAAAAGAATATACATATAATATGCAATAGAATGTAAACAACCCGAACAAAATATGGTTTGTTACTACTCTTGCTGTTGATCTATGAAAATAATGTTATGCAATCAAATATAGACAAATCCAACAAAATATGGTTTGTTGGTTACTCTTTTGCATACCATTGATCTATAGATATAATGTAGTGCAATCAAATTTAGACAAATCCAACAAAATATGGTTTGTTGGTTACTCTTTTGCATACCATTGATCTATAGATATAATGTAATGCAATAGAATAAAGAAAATGTCAATGAAATATGGTTTGTTTGTTACTATTTTATTCATTATATCTTTTTTCAGTCCAATGTCTGTCCAGTTTGGACATGAACTTGTACCACTTGGGAAACATGTGACAAAAGACAATATTTTGTCTGCTATTTTCAGCAATCATGCTTTTTAGGGTTTTGTTTTTAATCCTTTCAATTTGCCTCTCCTGTTTCATCCAAGTAATTACACAGAGAAGTCGACAGACATGAGCTACATCTAAGTTGAGTGTTCTCCCATGAGATTCAATGAACGCATGTTGGGCATGGTGTATTCTCTCAAGACAAAACCTCATGGTCTTCAAGTTTTCATCTGGAAGCAGTGTTGTCAGAATGTAATCCCTCTTCAGTTCAATAATTGAGAACAACTCATCCAAGAACCTCCTGCAACATTCTTCTACGGTCACCATGGGATATGTGGAGAAGACATTTCCCCAATATGAGATCCATCGTGTCTTCACATGCTCCTTGTCTAAAATGACATCTCCCATTGCATCTTTGATTTCATCTTCCACATTTCTCCACACAAAGTTCTTTTTATCCTTTGGTATGGTACAACAGTCGTCTAGCTTGAACAAGATATACGTGTGATCCTTCAGCACAGGGACATTCATCTGTTGTCGGTTCAGGGCATCAAAGGCATATAAAGTCTTGGCTTGTTTCTTTCCCCGCTTGGATGATGCAATACTTTTCATGAAGAAAGCAAACTGACCAAAGAGCTTGAGCACATCTCCGACCGTCTCTGCCCCCCTGATCTCATACTTTTTAAAGACTTGCGATTTTAGTTGCACATAACAGACAGTGTCTGGATGAGTGGAGTTTGTCTTGCAGATGATGTGTTGATCAAGCATGTCGTCTGTGCCCTGCTTGATCTCTCTCCCTCTATCCAATATTTTCATTTTGAGGTGTTCCAAGAGAGGATACTTCCAGGAAGGAAACCTATCATGGACAATGCTCATAAAGCCTCCTTCTTCCCCTTTGCCCAAATCACCATGCTCGTCTTTTTCTTGCACGAACTGATGTTTGTATTCACTAGAAGTGGAGATATCACCATCGCTCTGGTTGGTGTTTTCTTCACATAGATCTTCCTCAGTCTGATTGATTGCTTCCTCGGTACGCATTGTCTTTTGTTCTGTAGTTGGTTGTTGCTCCCATGTCATCTGGTTATTCTCATGATGATGGGTGTTTGCCTGCAATAGAGTAAATGGAAGTCTTCCACCCACGTTGGCTCTCTGAACAAAGCTTCCTTCGTCAGCACATGGTGTACCTGGGGATTTGGGGCGTTGAAATGATGTAAAGGTTGGTAGCATGTCGGACCTCAAAGCAGTGTCCACTTCTTCACACTGAGCCAAGACAACATCTGTAGGCTGTTTTGGGAGACCATGCCCTTGCCAATAGTCTATATCCATCGAACTGTTTGGCAACATTATGGCATCCCACTCCTCTAGATATTTTAAACCCAGAGGATCGTCATGCTTATGGGTCCAGTTTGAAAGATCTGTATTGTACTCTGTATCTGAAGAGGAGTGGGAGAGTTTGAGTGATTCATCCCCCATGGTAACAGGTTGACATCGTGATGTGCATTCTTGATGATTATCCAATGTCTCAAAGGTGGCGTGGTTTGAAGATACAGAAGACAGCATTTTTCGTTCCTCTTCTATCTGCCATGGATTTTCCATTTTGGGGAGGATGGAAGCAAGGATGTCAGGGCAAAGTGTGGACTTTCTAATATGTCCATATTTCCTATTTTTTCTTGAACCTGTGTGAGTCTCCACTCTTGGCTGTTTGGCCACCTTACCCTCATATTCATTTTCAGTGCACATTCTCTTCTGCAAGATGACCTTTTTGGATGGCTTAGATTTGTATCCTTCATTTTGAAATATTTACTCTTCTGCAAAAGAGCATCGTTTTGTGCATGCATTCCATCTTTGTGTGTCCCAGCATCAAATAATGAAATGATTTCGGTCTTTGTATTTCTCTCAAGGCTTTGCTTTGCATCATCATCATCTGGGAGGTTGAAGTGAACATGCTTGTTAGATTTATTTGTAAATTGCTTTGTGCAGTTCTTCAATATGGACTTAAGTTTGTCATTGGTCATTGGGTTGTTGTTGACTGGTGTTGCATTGGATATTGTTTCATTTATTATAGTTCTACAATCATCTGAGAGGTTGATGCTGTACTCTTCAGCCTTATATTTTTCTTCATTCTTCGTGGGTGTTTCATCTTCCCTTATCTTATCAAATCTCTCATCAAGCAATAAGTTTACATCAATACCACTTTCATCTTTGTGTTGCATCATTGTTTCATGCGGTAAGTTGACCATGCTTTCAACATTCATTTCCTTGCAAGGTTCACACATGGTCTGCATTTTATTTTGTGCATGAATAGCATGATCTGGCTTTTCTCTTTCAACCTGTTGACTCGGAGAAGATAAAACAATATCCATCCATTTGGTGTCTTGCTCTTTTCCGTCCTCTGTATGGGCCTTATTTTGTGTTCCTTTCGTCTTACGTCCCTTGATATTTTTTGCAAAGCAACATTTGTCCTCGTCGTACACCCACTGACACTGAAGAGGGAAAGATTTGTCTGACATTTTCATTGCTGTCTTCTTACCAACAAGGACTCTTGCACTTTGCTTATTGGTCTTGACAAACTCTTGTCTTGCTTTCACTGTCACATCCCTTTCATAGAAGTCAGATTGATCAAAGTATAGCCCAAATCGTCCCGTGTAAAAGAGGGTTCTCCTGTCGTTACCTTTCCCATATGGGTCCTCAGACTCTTTCACAAAACCAAGTCGTATGCCTAACCAAGGATTGACAGAGAAGCATGGGTTTGGCTGGAAGAACGAGGATGGTACTAGAGACCTCTTGTACAATACTAGTGTTCCTGCTGGAACCAGATACCTCTCCTCGCAGAATAATTGGTCTGTCAGTGTGATCAAGCCTGATATCAGATTTATATCATGCTCATCGATCGGAAGTCCAGTGTAGGACTGGGACTGTCCCGGGGGAACCAACTGTGGCACATCTAGTACACTGACCATACGATCATCACTGCCCCATCTGTGGATCTGTTGAAACAGAGTTGTCAAAATAGGTAGACACTCGAGCATGAGACAAGACTGTGGTAACTCATCCACCTTTCCATTACCCCTTGTGATGGACACTTCTCGCTGTACATGGCCAAACACTGGATCCATGGCCATTTGATCTATCCACGGGTAATGATCAGACAAGCTTCTCATGAGATCCATGCGAGCATGTCTAAGTCGCTTCTCTTTCTTATTAAGATTTAGATTGATGAAGACCCAGTGATCATGTTCTAACCTACTCCAAATGTGAAGCATGTCCAGTTGGTTATCAAATTGATGTATGGGTGGTTCTTTGGTGATAGCCAAAGTTTCTAATATCTCACTATCTTTGCCCAGTGAATGCATTGTAAACACATTACATAATTACACACAGGCTTTAAGTTGCTAATACCTTGTAGTTAAAAACTAAATAAATCACAAAAGGACCCAGCATATTTTTTTTTGTCTTTTATTGCTTTATTCTTACAATACATTTTATGAATCACAAATGGACCCAGCATATTTTTTTTTGTCTTTTATTGCTTTATTCTTACAATACATTTTATGTACAATCATGAGTCTTCAACCTTTTGTTATCATGCACCTCTCCACAAGAGTCATTGTCCACTTCTCGCTTCTTCTCGTTTAATCTAAGTGCAAAGAATCGCTCATCTTTATATGCCTTTACTGCTCCTCCCTCTTCTGCGAGACCCTCGGCTGTATCCACTGAGAATGACTCATGTGCTGGGAGTAATTCTGGCCTCCCTCTCAATGGCATGTACAAGCAATCCATCTTTTGTGCTGTCTTCTCAATGTCCATTTCTAGTTGCTCTCTATCAATGACCACTCCTGGCTTGCACATTTCAGTCCACTTTTCGTCTCTCATCATGAGGTGCTTTGCAGCCAGCTTGCGCAGTCTATGCTTTGGATGGAATGTCACACAGCTATTTTTAGTGGTTTTTATGTTGAACCTCTTCAAGTAGGATGCCATATAAGGCTCACACTTACCATCATCACCAACCACTTTTCCTTGACATTCAAATGTTGGCAGTCTTCCATTTGGAGAGCGAAGAGCAACGTCAGACACGTTGATGAAAGTAATAGAGTCCTTGGCCTCCTGTGCCTGATAGACTGTCTCTCTGTCAAACATCATAATAGTCTGTAAGTCAGTCATGTCTTGACAAAGGCACCTCTCAACAAGCGTCCTGGCAAGGTTTGCCTTTTCGTCCACAATGCCTTCCAGCAGCCTGATCTCTTGCAACACACTCAAGTGCACCTTGACCTTGCGATTCTTGTCTCTCATAAAGAGGGGAAGAGTATGATTGGCCTCCACATCCAGCTTGCTTGAAATTGATTTGGGATTATCCACTCCCCATACTCGGAGATCTTTTGACTGTATCACAAAGTATCCACGAGTGGCGAACTGACGCTTTGCAATACACCTAGTCAGAATCAATTGCCTCCATTCGGCAACATCCACATCTCTGTCATACCTACTGTCAAAGATGTGCACGTGGGCATGCCATTTTTGGTTGGACTCAAACACGGGTGTTATCCTTTTGTCCCAGTTGGAGCAATGTGATCCCACAGTGTCCCTTGTGGCTGTGCTGTACAATTCACTCTTTGTCAAGTCCAACTCCATGTATCCATCGTCACCAAAAGAGGGTGACTCAGATGACAGCATCCTCTGTGCAACCAGCTCGTGCAACACCCTGAGGCGACACTTTCCAAAATCAGGACACACATCGACATGGTGTCGACCATCTCTGACAATGGATTCTGAGTCAGCGACCAATGCCCTCTCCCTGTCGAGGTGATGTAGGAAGGTCATGGGTTTCACTATGGCAGATGGAATGTTCAGACGGACGTAATCGTTGGAAAAATTGCCATTGAACACGTTTCTGCCCCATTCACAAGATTTCTTTCCCTGAACAATATCCAACATACACCGTGTCACATAAGATGTACATTCAGTCATCTTATCTTTGTTCTCCTGGGCATACAGCTCTGCTGCATATCCTGCATGAACATACAGCTGAAACACCTTTGACTCTCTGCCATTGAAATAAGGACCTTGTTCATACTTCATACGAATACATGGCAACCTGTTACTGTCCTTGCAGATATACTTCTCTTCCAGTCTGTGAAAGAGTTTAGTCAGGGACTCATCCAACACTTTGGTGCGATGCCTCTTGAGTTCTTCGCAGATGAGTCCAATGCTTGTGTTCTCAATGACCAAGTACTTTACATTCCAGGGTTCCATCTCTGTGTGTAGGTTGGGCTTGACAAGGTGTGAGCAAACGACATTCATCAGTTGTCTGTCTGGTTCTGTCAATTGAACAACCAGTGTTGTAGCACTCAATATGTCTGCTGGGTCAACCACCACTCTGGTCATGTGACGACGTATTCTCTCATTTTCGCCCCTCTTCTTCAGAGATCTCTTCATGATGCTTGCCAGATACGAATTGTATTCATCCAAACTCTGCCCGCATCTAGGCAGATTCACTCTGCACCCAGAAGGAACACATGCACACACTTCCAGAACTGCTCTCCACTGAGCAATCACTTCAGCTACAGTCTTGATCAACATGGTCTTCCTGCCAGTTAGAATTTCTTCCGTAATGAATCCCATGTCAGTCATCACATCTTCAATCTTCCTCAGTGTCATGTCCATCTCAACTTTGTCGAGTGACTCGCTCTTGTCCATGGGCTTAATGGTTGTCCGTACATATTTTCTGTTCATGTCTTCAGAGATAAAGTACCTAATCAATGAAAACTGTTGTGGAATGTGCTCGCTGTCCAAAGTTTCCAAGACAGATTCAGTCTCCTTCTGATTCACCCCAACGTTTATGCTTGGAATGTGAAAGATCTTGCACCTATTCTTCACACTAGAGCACACATAAAAGCCATTTGCAAGGATAATGGCTGACCTGTCATCCAATGCATAGTCTACTGACTTTACCCACTTTTCACCTTGTTTGGTCTTTGCTACTCTGCCTCTGATGTTTGTTGTTACTCCACTGTCATAGACATTTTTCAGTGTCACGGCCTCTAACGAAGTGTTACAGCCAAATGCATTCTTGCCACCCTCCCCAGACTGCCACTCCTCAATCAACTTCTGACCCAGCACTGTCTCATACTCATTTTCAGAAGTCAGCGTGTGTGCTCTGGTGGTGGAATAGTGTTCATGTTGAGAAGCAAACTCATTCCCAAGCTCTCCTCGGCCATTAGAAATCATTTGCAGCGCCTGTGTGGCAAATGATTTCCCTGCCCCTGTGGGACCATCGAGGACCACTATGGGCTTGCACTTTTGTGGCGAGAAACTGATGATGTTGCTTATGATGAAGAGAAAGAATTCCACACTCAAATGGCATGCACCAGTGTTGGTTGCCATTGTTAGAAGCTGCTTGGCAAACATGTCCTGGTACGGGTCCACACCGGCAGTCAAGCGTGTCAGTGAGCAGTTTTGTTTACCATATTCATTACTGTCTCCATTGAGACAACCACTAGGAAACACGTCATTCATGATTTTTGGCACGACTCTATTTTGCACTTCTCTTGCCTTGCTCATCTCTTGTTTAGGATCCATCATAACGCTCTTGTAGTGGCCCAAGAAATATCCCTGGTAGGCCCTATCTAGAAAAAGGTGGCTCACATTGGCTTCCTCGCTCTTGGCGAGCATATGAAACATTTCCTTTAAATGATCAAGAGCGGGATATAGTGTAGGTCTCAATGCATTACTGTGGTTTGGGTTTTCTGTCACCTTCTCCATTGCAGCACTAAGCATTTCACTGGCAGCATGTTGTGCTCTGTGCACTTCGTCAACCCGCCTTGGTCTCTGGGGTGGGTTGGATCGACATGATGGACCAAACCATGCCTCGTCATCATCCTCATCATCATCCTCATCTTCATCCTCATTCCCGTCCTTGTCGCTGTCTTTGAAAATACCCTTCTCCACTTTCTTTGCAATTTTCAATATTGCCTCTGGGGGTTTATAAAGCTGATTCTCTTCAAACCAGTGATCTTTAGATACATGATCTTCTACCACATCCCATGCTACCCTGTCCGTCAGGTTCAACTCATAACCCCCACCACTGCATCGATAGATGTGATCCCACATGTAGAAGGTTGCACATCTACTGTACATGTTCAAGCGCTTGTGTTGCCTCATTTCCAGGCTGTCCAATAGAAGTCCTATGCTGTGTATGTTGCATTCACTGTTTTCAGCAGTGACGTCACATTGCAGAGTTTTGCCGAGGCTGATGAGTTCTGCATATTCACCACAACATCTGTTACTCTCTTCAAAAAGATAGCGAGGAGAAAGCAAGTTTGCCCTGCTAGACCAACTCGCGCAAGGTCCAGCCCATTCTTAGCCCAATATAAAATATTGTGATCCTACTTACAATCTGCCTTAAAATGGATAACATCATTCTTTCTAGTAGCATCTTCTGGCATGAAGGACGTGATCTTATTTGAGAGAATAGGATCACGTATCTTATTTCTGCAAGACCTAGGCCATCTGGTGGACATTTGGAGATTTGATCACATGGTCTGCAATATTGCAGCACCAATGTCAATAATTTCTTCGACATTTGAACACACAGGTTTACATTTTTCTGTGCAAGAATTATTAAGTTTTATTAAATTCATTCAATGATTTAAATATTCAGGCTTATCTATGATCACCAACATATTCAATTATTGAATATTAACCGATCAGATGCTAGTATTTCCACTTTGTGTTCATTTTTAAACCACCTGGTGGACGCTTTAAGAATTAACAGTAATAGTTTAATGATGTAGCAGAAGTATTAACATAGAAAAGTATATGAATGTTATAAATTTCAATAAGAATGTGAGAAATTTATCACAATGAGATAAACAATTTGACATTTAAAATGTCCTGATTTCTCTTTTATAACAGCCATAATCACTATTTGAATATTGACCAATCAGAAGGGAGTATTCTCAAGATGTGTAAATTTTGGCCCCCTGGTGGATTTTTATAAATTTTGGTAACAGTTTAGCATTGCAAAATAAATGTGAACAGATTTTAAACTTTTTAAATATTTACAGAACTATATGCAATAAATGAATAACCTAAATACACCAATTCATTGTACAAGGTGTAGAACTAATTTCTTATCAGTGAGGAGTTCTGAAAATATTAGCCAATCAGAAAGTACTATTTTCTTTGTGTTCATTTTAGGCCACCTGGTAGACATTTGAAGAATTAACTGTAACAACTTAATACTGCAGCACAAATGTCAATTTATATGATTTTCTTTTTAAATTAAATATTCTCAATAATCTGTGCACAAGACTAGGAATTTTTTGAAGGGTATGGAATTTTTGAACTCATTTAATTTACTAATTTATATTTAATCACTAACATGTATGCTATTTGAATATTGACCAATCAGAGGTGAGTAATTTTACCACAGATTATTTTTGACCCCTGACGGGCCAAACTCCACCAGAGGGCGACATGGTGAACCTATCACCTCTGTACAAGGTGCCTTTTGGTGCTGGCTCACCAATTTTCATGTAACTGTCCGTCTTACTTGTTTTGTTCTTAAATTGTACTCAGATTGGTATATTATGATATATTTCACCCTTAATACAAAAGTTGCATTTAGAAACAACTATTAAGAGAAATAAAACTTGGAACTACTTTCTCAACCAGAGGAGCCATTTACTGGGGTAGTGATAAGACGGAACCACAACAAAGATGGCCGCTTTGTTTACTATTTGAATTCTTTTAATATTTTATCCTTTTTGTTAATCAAACCAACAAAAACTTTTAAATATTAACAAATGAATTCTAAAACATCTCAAGGCAACTTCATGTTCAGGTAATAGTTTGCATGTGCCTCTGTTGGACATCTTGCTGGTGGGCATTCAGATGTATTACACGTTTCTCATGTGTCCCTGCAATAGTTTAACAATCTGGTATAAATAGATATTTATACCAGATAAAACTCTTAAGATTTTAAATGTGCAGATGAGTGAATATAAATAAACTAATTCAACACAAAACATGTAAAATTATCTATAATCAAGGACATGTTCGTGTTTTGAATTTAAAATTCCAGAAGAGATTATTTTCAATTTCTGTTCATTTTGGCCACCTAGTGGGGCTTAAAGTATGATAAATTTCACGCTGCAGTTGTAAATTGTTGACACAATAATAGATTTTTAGAAATATGAAACATGAAACAATTCAAGTACTACTTTCCACAGTGGAGTCACCATATCTTGGAGGAGTAAATAGGCAAGAACTATGACAAAGATGGATGGTTTTTTATTTATTTTTTATTCTTTTCAATCTTCCAAGGAAAAAATTATAAAGTTAATAAATCAACTCTGGTACAAATTAAGACAGCTTTACATTAAAAAGTTCAAAAGTGGCTTTTTGGCCCCCTTGTGGACAATTATAGCGATCATAAACAAAAGAGGATTTGTAAATTTTATAAATGGAATATACATTTTCTTATATATCAAGCTTTATCTGAAATGCACTGTCAATTATAATTTCTGGTAAGAGCAAAATGTTAATTTATAACATTTATCGATGCATTAATATTTTCCTTATACAAGAATAACAATCCACACTTATTAAATTCTGAAGGATACAACTTTACAACAGATCTTTTCTTTTCAAGAGTAACTCTAATTTTACATACATGCACAGCTCTACATTAGAATATGGTATTTTTTAATTTTATAAAAACTTAGAATCTAAACACGGATTTATATTGACGTCCTGAATATGCTGATGGAAAAATTATGATCAGAAGTATTTAGAAACAGGGAGTAAATCCTGAAAATTGACAATCCTAGTGGAACTACTGAGGATTATTTGTACATGTGTTGTGGAATAAACATATTCATCCAATCTTCAGCTTATACAATATATCTGTCTCTGATCTCTATCCGCTCAATCATGACCTTTGCTGTCTTAGCATGTTTTCTCTGCTCCTCTGTGGAAAAAGTTTGAAAAGAGAATTTACAAACTAATGAAATCTACATTGGTAAGGTTATATATCAAATATTTTATATCAATTACCTATTGAAAAATTGGTTATTCTGAAAATGTTTTAGAAATGAATGCAAATGATATATAAATTAGGAAATGGTTACCCTGTCTATTTAAATTGAAGATAAGGTAATGAAATGTGAAATTCCAACATTACCTTTTCTGACATTTGCCAAAAACATGTTTTCTTCTGAATCAGTTTCAGCTGAAATATCAAAAAAGTTATCTTATTCTATTCATTATTTATAAAATTTGAATCTTTTAGAGTATTAAATAGTATAGGGTTAAAGATATTTTGTGATTCAACCATTTATTTTCAGTTCTGAAAATACTATCTTGATCAATCAGAAAAATATTGTATAAAGGACCAAGGTGTTCACAGCACATTTTGTATAGGGCCTAGCCTGACTAAGACTTGACATCTCCTGAGAAAAACATCAGTTTGGTGTTAACATTATGTTTTTATCAAGAAATCATTCTTGTCATCTTTTTACATAAGAAAAAGCATAATGCACTACCTGAACATGCTACTTTGGGTTTCCTCTTCCTTTTTCTTTGGGCTTTCTTCCCTGCTGCAACAACAAGGTTTACTTATTTTGAGGAAATATGTAAAATTTAGCACTTTCTATATTTTCTTTCTTTCAATCTTTCCTCAATTCTTGACATACAGCATCATTGTTAGATATTTTATTTGTCTCCAATTTAAGCTATTTTTTAGAATGTGAATGCTAAATCTAATAACATATTAGATGTTGTTGGAATATTATGATTACATTATATGATGGCCCCAAAGAGCGAGATCTGAAAATTCTTTAAAATATATCTACCTTGCTTGGGAACTGAGTTCAACTCCAAGATGCTTCCATTGACCTCTTCAACACCATTGTCAAAACCTGCAAAGTAGTTAACAAATTATTAATGACTAAATTCAATGAAAACATTCATCCAAAGATAATCTCTTTGGAAGGACCTTCAGTTATACATAATGAAGAGGGATAATATATTTTAACAAAAATCAAAATATACTATCAATAGTAACAGTAATAATTTTATATCAATGCCCTGATTATTTTATCTTTGACTTTCAATATCATGATTTCTTTCAAAATATGTGTATGACTTATCACACTCAAAGCTATGAAGTGACAACTTACTGATAATCTTTAATCTTTAATTACGCACCATAATCTTACTTACTAGCAAATTTTATATAACTGGCGCCTTCAATGTTTTCCAAACTTGCGATTTCCATTTCCTCTGCTCCTTCTGGATCCTCCTCTGGCACCATATTCTCTTTTACTGTATTCTTCTCTTTCACTGCTTTTTTCTTTGTCAGTGAATTCTCCTCCGTCACTACATTCTCTGTCACTGCATTCTCCTCTGTCATCACATTCTTTGTCACTGCATTCTTCTGTGTCATCACATTCTCCTCTGTCATCACATTCTCGGTCACTGCATTCTTCTGTGTCATCACATTCTCCTCTGTCATCACATTCTCCTCTGTCATCACATTCTCGGTCACTGCATTCTCCTCTGTCACTGCATTCTTCTGTGTCATCACATTCTCCTCTGTCATCACATTCTCCGTCACTGCATTCTTCTGTGTCATCACATTCTCCTCTGTCATCACATTCTCGGTCACTGCATTCTTCTCTGTCATCACATTCTCCTCTGTCACTGCATTCTTCTCTGTCATTGCATTCTCCTCTGTCACTGCATTCTTCTCTTTCATTGTTTTCTCCCCTGTCACTGCCACTGAAGCCACCATTGCCACTTCTGTCTCTGCTTGTGTAACATCTTCTGTCACTGCTCCCTCGTCCACTTGACTCTCTCTCACTACAATACATTATGATTACAATTCATATTGATTTTCTGTCTCAAAGCAAGTTTGAACTTTTAAGACAAGACAGTGAGCACAGGTCTCTGCTTAAATGGACAAATAAATTTTGACATACTTTGACATACCATTTGCCTTTTTGCGAAGATGCTTCTCATATAATTGAAATATATGGTCAAATCCTTCCATGTCAGTAAATTCTCTTGCCTCAGGTGTGTTTTACCGAATAAACTTGGTCCATTTTGTTGCATTCTTCTTCACTCCAAAACAAACCATATGACAATCAGCCAGTGATAATGTCATTAGCTAAAATAATGAAAAAGACTATGTTTTCACAGTGATTGGGAAGGCAAAAGTACCAGATATGTATTTACTAATTTTTGGCATTGATTAAAATGTTGTCAATAGGGGGCATGACTGTCCTCAGGGCAATCAACTTTAATTGAGTCAATGTGACACCTGGTGGACAGTATGCAGTGACTCCTGTTGGTGTAATCACATGTATTTAGTTACAAAATGTATACACATGAATTTAGTTGTTACACCATGTATTTAGTTGTTACACCATGTATCTAATTGTTACAGAATGTTGCACAATAGAAAATGGACATTGCCTTGAATTAATGGGAGTTCTTTAAGCTGATTAAATTTGTGTCATTTACTCACCAGGTTACTTAACTTCTCCATATAGTATGACACTGACATCTTTGCTGCCCCATTTGTGGTTCTTGCAACCAGTCTTTTATTGAAGATGTCCTGTTTTTCTTGTTGCCTTGCCATCCTGGTATCTGCCTGGCACCCATTGCATTTTCTTGTAGCATTGGCATTTAAATGTCCACAAGCCTGGCAAACCTTCATACCTGGAGGACATCCTTTTTGTGGCCCTGGTTTTGAGAGTGCTCTGGTTGCTCCATTTCTTTTTTTACCTAATTGAAAAGGCAGTCCTGGTACCACTGGGATTTCTAAAAGTAGAACAATGACTGTTAAAAAGCACTTAATTCAATGTTTTTGACCAATCAGAGCAAAGCAGTGAAAAATTAGGAAAATATTTCAACAAACAGCAGAACCCATCCCTCTGTCACCCAACCACCCCAATCACTTCACCCCCACCAACACTAGAGCAACCCCTCCAGTTGCTAAATCCCCACTATCACCCCCCCCCCAGTCACTGTTCAGCCACAGTACTTCTTGGAAACTATTAATGTAGGTGGTTGGTCAAGAACACAGGCAATCTGTTAAATGCTACAGATTGATTAATACTTTAATTCAATAAAGTCATTCATGAGAGACAGACACTACAGGCTGCAGGCACTTGCATGTGTTCCACGTGCACAAATGATCATGCTGATAGCTATATCATTTGTACTTTCTGAGCCACAAATGAATTAAAACTGCAAAATATCTCACTCACCTTCAGTTGAATTGCTTGAAGCCATTTTAAGTTACAGGATGTGGTCGCGATGTGGTTGATAATGAGATAAGCAGACAGTTGTTCACTTCCAAGAGCTTATCAATGAACAACAATGGAGACTCCCGCCTTTTTAGACTCTGCATCCTCTAATCCATCACCACACTCCATACCACAGAGCCCTCTGGTGTATATTTGCTGCAAACCTGGGGTCATACAAAGCTTTAATGGCTCATAATATTGTCAAATCTTGTAGTGTTATTTTTCACTTGTTTTTACCAGATAATTTGATTATTACAAATACGATATGAATTCATTTGACTTGTGTCAAAGAAAATTGATAAATCTGAAGTATATGATTTTTGTATATAAATTTCATGATCGACCTTCCCTTCTTCTTTCCTTTATAACTTCCCAAGTTATTATCCGATTTGCCAATACTTTATATCTGCAGAAAGCCAAGAAAATTATCTATAAGGCTTTTAAGTTTCATGTATGTATCTCTTGAATAACAGGGTGAGGGGGCGCTGCTGTTTTTTGATTACCCTGTGACAATCTGAAGTATATGATTTTTGTATATAAATTTCATGGTCGACCTTCCCTTCTTTCCTTTATAACTTCTCAAGTTATTATCCGATTTGCTAATACTTTATATCTGCAGAGAGCCAGGAAAATTATCAATAGGGCCATTAAGATTCATGTATGTATCTCTTGAATAACAGGGTGAAGGAGCGCTGCTGTCTTTTTTATAAAACTGTGACAATCTGAAGTATATGATTTTTGTATATAAATTTCATGATAGACCTTCCCTTCTTCTTTCCTTCATAACTTTCTGAGTTTTTCTTTGATTTGCTAATACTTTATATTTGCAGAAAGCCAGGCAAATTATCTATAAGCTATCATCATTATTTTCTACATTTTCTGTTTACAAAAATCAGATCAATTCTGTTTTAATGTGCATATCACTAAAATGTAACCCCATATTGAAGATTTTTTCCTTGTTGTCTTGTTATCTTATATCTTTTATCATTTCCCATTCATGAAATAAAAGTCTAAACGTTTTTTTCATTTATTCCATATATCATTTCATTTTTCTGATATGCTAAGATGATAAAGCAGACAGTTGCAATACTGTTATATTGTTTTAGCATTTCATGTATCACTGTCCCAGGAACACTGCACCAGCCAAGGGAGATGCAGGTTCATGCCATGAGCCATGCTAATTGCAAATAGGTGTCTGGCATGTGTGTACAAGGTTTTGTGGGAGAAAAAAGTCAATTCCTGAATCTGACTGAAAAGCCAGCCTGCAATAAGCTTTGCATCAAATTTTGTCAGATTTCTTACATATTTTCTTGAAAATCATCTAAAATTGTCAAATTTCTTCAAAATTGTCAAATTTCTTCAAAATTGTCAAATTTCTTCAAAATTGTCAAATTTCTTCAAAATTGTCAAATTTCTTCAAAATTGTCAAATTTCTTCAAAATTGTCAAATTTCTTCAAAATTGTCAAATTTCTTCAAAATTGTCAAATTTCTTCAAAATTGTCAAATTTCTTCAAAATTGTCAAATTTCTTCAAAATTGTCAAATTTCTTCAAAATTGTCAAATTTCTTCAAAATTATCAAATTTCTTCAAAATTGTCAAATTTCTTCAAAATTGTCAAATTTCTTCAAAATTGTCAAATTTCTTCAAAATTGTCAAATTTCTTCAAAATTGTCAAATTTCTTCAAAATTGTCAAATTTCTTCAAAATTGTCAAATTTCTTCAAAATTGTCAAGTCCACATTCATCTGACGATATCTGAGAAGATAAGATTTCTTAAACTTTTCAAATTTCTTAAACTTTTCAAATTTCTTAAACTTTTCAAATTTCTTAAAATTTTCAAATTTTTAAAATTTTCAAATTTTTAAAATTTACAAATTTGTAAAATTTTCAAATTTTTAAAATTTTCAAATTTTTAAAATTTTCAAATTTTTAAAATTTTAAAATTTCTTAAAATTTTCAAATTCCTTCAAAATATCCAAATTCCTTCAAAATATCCAAATTTCTTCAAAATATCCAAATTTCTTCAAAATATCCAAATTTCTTCAAAATTACACAATTTCTTCAAAATTACACAATTTCTTCAAAATTACACAATTTCTTCAAAATTACACAATTTCTTCAAAATTTTCTTAAAACACTAATTTTTTTTTCTCCAAATTTCAAATGTTTTTCAAAATTATCAAATTTCTTTCTTCAATTGGATTAATTAAACATATTCTTTTCTTTGTTTGTTTGGGGTTTTACATCACTTTCAACATTATTTCAGTCACGTCGCAGGTCCTTGGTATGACAACCCACCCGGTCACAGATTTACAAGGATAACGGGTTAACCCTTTGGAACAGGCCTCAGCCTACATGTGAAATTGTATCAGAAATTCAATCTTGGCACGGCCGAGGATCTAACCAACTGCCAATAACTTGGCTAGGTAACAACGCTACTTGATCATAAATACAAAGTAATGCTTTAATTACCTATCCAAACTTCTCTGAATGATCTATTCTGACTGTTTGATCAAGTAGCATAATGGTATCATGACAGAACTAATATTACTATGTATTCACCCAAAATCTGAAAAAGTAAAATATTTGAAATAGATTTCTTTTTAAATTAGAGCAATTTTTTTAGCAAAACCACAAGAGATCAATTGATGGAATTTGATTTCAATTGTCTCAAATATCTTTGCTCACAATGTATATTATCAGGACAGGTGACCACATGACTGTTCACATGTTAGAATTTTGTTTTCAAAAATATTCTTTTGTTTGATAATTTTGAAGAAAGGAGTTTTGAAATTTTGAAGAAAAGAGTTTCGAAATTTTACTCTTTTAAATAATCATAGGAGCCAATAATATTTATTGTTTGAAAGAATTGTTGCCATTTTAATTATTATTGAAATATTTAAGTGCTTAAATATTAATTTCATCGATGATATGTCTCATACCTGGGAATATACTTTAACACCAGTACCCATAATGGATTTAACATTCTTTATCTACCATCTGAGGGAACTAAGACCCATGAATATAAAAATTAAAATAACAATGTTTTGGAGAATGTCAACAATAATGACATAATGTTTATTTTTGTTTTTTGTACACTTCTCATGATTTTCCAGTAATTCTTTTTTAATCATGATTCTCTCCTAATGACTATGGCTATATTATGTTCCATATAATATAAATATTTGAAACAAACATAATTATTTTTTTTTTTTTTGTATTTTTGGTTAACATCCCAGTTTTTTTTTCAATCCTGTCCTAATTTTGATTTCTAGGTAATATCATACATACAGATTTTTGATCGATAAAGTTATATTCTTTAATTTCTTAGATGTAGGGTGGCAGAAATGTTGAGGATTTGTGATGTTTAACCATGACCATAACAAAGAGAAAACTATGAACCTTGTAGAATTGTCATTAACATAGGATCATGAGATTTCTGACATCAGGATAATTACATTATCACTGTTCTTCCTGTTCTTCCTCATGCTCATCAGGGAAATAGGGAATTTCAAACTCCTCAAGTAATAATTGGATATTATCATTAGGACTGTTATCATCACCTGAGAACTGGCCATCTGTTGCCTCAAGGAAGAGGGTACGTGCAGAGCTGCATTGATCTGAAAGACGAGATGTCTCCTTGGCAAGAACAGCTTTTCTTCCTTCATGATGCAGGGACTTCAACTTTTCCATGTTTACTTTGATTTTTTGTTGAAGATGAGTGATAAATTGTTCCATTTCTCTGAGGACAATAATCTTTTCCTCCTCCAGTCTCGCCACCAGTTCATAGTCATTGACAATATTCTGCTTCTCCTTCAGACTCATGGTATCTAATAAGAATAAAAACGCATAGAATTGTACACATATTGTACACATATTGTCACATATTATACACATATTGTCACATATCCAATTTTGTTGAATGAAAGGAATACTAATTGTTGGGTATAATTTTGTGTTTAATGAATGAAAAATATGATCTAGTTCAGAGACATAGGAAGCCCAGTCATGCCAGACAAATTTAATGGTCTGTGTAATGTTCAAATCTGGAGTAATGCATGTTGAGGAAGTGTATGGCCATTTATCCAGTTTGTCTTAAATGTTGCAATTTGTACCTCTCAAATCATCAGATTGCAGAATCCATGGCCAAATTGGGTCTGCCATTGAAAGCATCTCATCAGGAATATATAGTCGAATATCATATACTGCAATATAACAGTTGAATGTCATGCAATAACCTTGTAGGCGACTCTTTTCTTCAGCCATTTTCTTTCTCAGTTTATGTCTCTTTTCGTTGTGATCTGAAAAGAAATGAATACACTTAATAGCTAATTACATATATATTGGGCTTATATTTTCATTTAAGTATAAGAGTCAGGTCATCAGGATATCAACCAGTCATTTGCATCTTTTCTCAGGTTAATGTCTGGTATGTATTCAATCCTCGTGCCCCCTCAATTATGGCAAGCCAAACAGCCTCAGGCATTCAGTGTTAATTTTACTTAAACTTTTATGTATATTGCACAAATAGATGACAAACCTGCAGTTTTTTCAATGTTGAACTTCAGGCTCTGAATTGAGTTGTGTGAAAGCTCAATAACAGGTTGGAGGTTTTGACAGGCTCTTTCTGCAATAAGTTTTAAACCACGCCTCAGTAAGGCAGACTCCCCTTCATTATACCTACAAAAAATCCAAAATATCATGACAATGATATTTGACCCAAAAGGAATTATTTATATGATCTTGATCTAAATTCACATTTTAATAAATGAAATAAGTAGTGGTCTACTTTTCAAGAAGGGCAGACTTCATTTTCAATTTCTCCTCCTTATCAAGCTGGACAACTGCCTGCAGAATTGGTTGTCTTTGCAGTTTTTTTTCAGTATCATCGTAAACATCACATAATCCTACCATCTTCTCACAGTCTGTCAAGTCAGATTCAAAAAGAATGATTTTGTCCTGGTGGTCTATTTTCACAAAAAAGGAAACAAGAAAATAGATTAAGGCTGTTATCAAATGTATTTCTGTTATTATCTAAAACATAGTGAATACAAATTTCAGAAAGCATTATAGATATTGATACCTGAAGCTATTTTCATGATTGTCTTTTTCCAAACGTTTACTTCGAAGCGTGTCAGGCCTGGTTTCAATTTGAGTTTCTCTTCTTCCAGTTTTTTTGAGGCCTGCCAAAACATTTTACCAATTTAGATTTTTTTTCTCCTTAAAGGAATGCAATTGCTTATCTTGCTTATCAAAATATTAAACACAATGTTCTGTTTACTTTACAAATCCAAAATTTTATGAGGTTTGTATTAAAGAACAAGGAATGGTTTATACTAACTGTGACATATTTTGTAGCCAATGTGAAGTGCAATTTCTGAATTTTTTTGTAGTTCCAGTATAACACCATTTCAGTGAGCTCAGTCCTTCTTGCTGCAAGCAAAATAATTTCCATTAGCTATCATACTTAAAAACAAACTATCAGTCATTATCTATATTCTCCAGCATTGGCAAGGAAATAACAGTTGAAAAAGTGTTCCTTTAAAAAAAATCTAATTACAAAAACCAAACAGGTGGATCACAGGACTCACCAGTCTTGGACATGTTTTTTGTACAGTGGCCAGCCAGGGAGAAGTAGGAGAAACACAGTTCAGACTCTTCTCCTGAGAAAAAACCAGCACCTTCCTGTGATCTCCCTCCAAATGTTGTCTACATAATGAAATAATGGAATATCATGTAAGCCTAAACTGTATCAACACAATGATGAAACATGCCAGCACAGCTATAAACCTAAGATTAAAATAAGCAAATATCATGTCATACATAATGCTATTTTGCATGGATTGTAGCATGGTATAGTATTGACTTAACATAATATTCAATTTTATTGTACTTGCCTGACAGGCCCAAGAGTGGGTTTTTCCATGCATAGTCCCCAGGTATGGTTTTATATTTTTCAGTGCTTGGAGAGATTTATCTTTGTTTGTCTTTAAAACTCTCAGCAACCTCAGGTAAAATCTACATATCACATCCTGTGAAACAAAGTTCAATTCATAGCCTTTCTTGATGAGGTCAACCAGGAGATAGAGGGGATAGGCAAAGATCTCTCCCCTGTACATGTTCAAACCTGTAAATTCCATAGACAAAATCCTGTAAGCATAACTTAGAAATTTAGAAAGGCCAATGAAATATATAAACTTATACCAATGACAATAATACACTTTTGCTGTGAAGAATAAATTGATGCCCAGATACATGACATGTGGGGTGCACCCACAAGTCATTAATACACCCCACTCCCCTGTGGGTGCGGGGATTAAAGAATAGCCCCACTGCCCCCCAGCATGTCGTAAAAGGCGACTAAAGGGGCGTCCTGTTTGCCGTGGGATGCGACCCGTGTCGGGAGGATATGGAATCCTGACGGGCTGAGCACTGGGCTGGTTTGGCAGTAATACCAGTCCAGTTGCAACACGCCTGTCTTGGATCCAGATGTTCACCAGACGGGCAGATCAGATTAGGCCTGGGTCTGATTTAACCGGCTTGTAGTATATTTCCTTATATTCTGGATATTTGATTTTTATTAATGATAATTTATATGTTTGAAATTTAGGAATAATTTTAAAATTTTTTGATAAATATTTGCTGAAAGGAGATTACTGCTGATTGGGTCAATCGAGGGATATAAATAAAATCCGAAAGGGTGGAGTTTTTATTCTTAGAGTATGTCATGTTGGGTATCCTCATGGCGTCAGGGCTTGGAGTTACCGGCCCAGAAAGGCGTCCCCTTGTTGGGCTCCGTGGTGGGTAGGGGACCTAACTGATGAAATTTAAAATAACACACATGGCGCAAAACAAACAAAAACGACCTAGGAATGACATAGATAGTGATGACGACTCAAATAAAACAGAAAAATGGCCTAGATTTTTAATTGCGGAAAGTTCCGATGCAGAACATACCCTGGCAAAAATGTCCCCCTTTGCAATTGCAAAGGGGATACAAGGCATTGCCGGGGTACCAAAAACCGTTAAAAAGATGGGAAATAAATTATTGATTGAGGTTGAGCGGAAAAGCCATGCGGACAATCTACTACGTTGCCGAATGTTGGCCACAGTTCCTGTTATTATAACAGCTCACAAAACTCTCAACAATAAAAAAGGAGTAATCAGATGCCCAGATTTAGTGGGAGTTTCTGAGGAGGAGATAGTGGATGAGCTCAAAGACCAGGATGTTGTTCAATGCAAGCGGATATTTATAAAAAAGGACGGTGTCAAAATTCCTATCAATACGTTTATTCTGACATTTGAAGCAGCGCAGCTTCCAACATCTATTAAAGTTGGATATTTGAACGTTAGAGTTGATGTATTTATTCCAAACCCTCTGCGCTGCTTCAAGTGTCAGAGGTATGGACATGGATCTGATCGATGTAAAGGTAATGAAACATGTCCAAAATGTACCGCTCAGCACAGTGGAGACGATTGTTCTTCAAATATAATAAAATGTGTCAATTGCCAAGGCAATCATCCATCGTATTCGCGGAATTGTCCTTCCTTTTTAAAAGAGAAGGAAATTCAGCGAATACGCCACACTGAAAACATTTCTTTTCCTAAGGCACGTAAACGTGTAGAAAGTTTGAACAATACAAAAACATCCTATGCTAGCACTGTAAAAACAAAAGAAACCAAATCAATAGCGATTCAAACCGAAATAACATGGCCAATCAATGACAAAAATTATTCCTTTTTTACAAAAACCTCTAAATCTTCAGCAACATCAACTCAGACTACAACATCCACTATCCCAGTTATAACTCCACCAACAGCAACATCCACTAAACCCTCTTCACAAACTCCCTCCACATCATCCAATAATACAAGTATCAATAGCAATAGACACAAATCAGACAAAAAAGAAATCAAAGAACAAGTTAAAAGTAAAATAAATAGAACTAAATCCTTAGAAAGGATGGACACAGGTGATCCTCCGGATATGTATTTTACACCTGTGCACTCGAAGCATAATCGTAAAATTAACAAGTGATTATGTTAGATCATATATTTTTTCTCATTATTCTTAATATGGCTATCGGCAATATCATACAATGGAATTGTAGAGGATTTGAGGCAAACAGGCCAGAACTGGAGTTATTAGCCCAAAAATATAATGCGTCTGTTATTTGTTTACAGGAAACTAATTTTAAAGATAACTCAACAACATTTAAGGGATATGTACCTTATATTAAAGTTGGTTCAATAGATGCAATGGACCGAGCACATGGCGGAGTTTCTATTTTTGTTAAATCCTGTATACCCCAGAGTAAAATAACTTTAAATACTAACTTACAAGCTTCTGCAGTCAGGGTTACCCTGCACAATACATTAACTATATGTTCAATATATCTACCACCTAGTGAGCCAGTTAATATTACAGATTTAAATAAATTGGTAACCCAGCTGCCACAGCCATATATGTTAGTTGGTGACTTTAATGCTCACAACTATCTTTGGGGTGGTAGAAACAATACTGATGCCAAAGGACGTATAATAGAAGATTTCTTAAATAACAATAGTTTGTGCCTTTGGAATGACGATTCTCCAACCTATTTACATCCAGCTACAGGCTCTTTAACATCAATAGATCTCTCCATGTGCACTCCAAATTTATTTTTAGACTACTCCTGGGAAGTAGAGGAAGATCAATGGGGTAGTGATCATTACCCCATTATTCTAAATAACCATTTTCCTCCACCAGACGAACGAATTCCCAAGTGGAAGTTTCATAAAGCCGATTGGGCAAAATTTCAAACATCCTGTTATAATAGAATAACTCCAGAAATTTTAAACAATGTAGATGATCCTCTTCAAGTTTTTACAGATACATTGTATGATATTGCTGATGGGTGTATTCCCAAATCAAAGTCAAATTCCAAAATTAAAGAAAAACCCTGGTTTAATGATGAGTGCAAAAAAGCTGTCAAGGAGCAGAAAAAAGCTTTAAAAAAATTTAATCGACAGCCAACTCAATATAATTTGCACCAATTTCGTATAAAAAGAGCTAAAGCCCGTTATATTATTAAAATAAGCAAAAGAAAAAGTTGGAAAGATTATGTTTCTAAATTAAATACACGTTCACCAATTAAAAAATGCTGGGATATGGTGCGTAAAATTACTGGGAAGGGAGGTGGAGCAAGGATCAAACATCTTAATCATAATGGTCAATTAATTACAAATCCCACCGAAATAGGTAACACAATAGGTCAAACAATTTCCAAGAATTCCTCATCCAATAATTATTCTGCCAAATTTCAACAAATAAAAAATAGAAAAGAAAGAAACCAACTAAATTTTATATCCCATAACTTGGAAGAATATAATAAATCATTTACAATAGAAGATTTGAAACTTGCTTTGGATAAATCTCATGATACTGCTCCTGGACCTGATCAAATTCACTACCAAATCCTTAAACACCTCCCTGACCAATCACTTGGGCATCTTTTAGATATTTTTAATCAAATTTGGGAAAATGGTGATTTTCCTCCTTCCTGGAGGGAAGCCACTATCATTCCCATTCCCAAACCTGGCAAAGACTCATCAGATTCAAATAATTATCGTCCCATTGCTTTAACAAGTTGTATTTGTAAGACAATGGAACGAATGATAAACAAGCGTTTAGTTTGGTTTTTGGAAACTGCGGCTTTTATTTCTGTTGCACAAAGTGGCTTTAGAAAAACTCGAAGTACCATTGACCACCTGGTACGTTTAGAGACATTTATAAGAGAGGGTTTTTTAAAAGGTGAGCATGTGGTTAGCATTTTCTTTAATTTAGAGAAAGCGTACGTGCTACATGGAAATTTGGAATAATGAGCGATTTATATGATATGGGATTAAGGGGTCGTTTACCCCTTTTTATTCAAAATTTTCTATCAAACAGACATTTTAAATTTCGAGTGGGTGCATCACTCTCTGATGCTTTTGATCAGGAAATGGGTGTTCCACAGGGAAGTATATTGTCAGTGACCCTTTTTATTATTAAAATTAACAGCATTGTTGATTGTATGAGGCCTGGAGCAGATTGCTCACTTTTTGTTGATGATTTTAACTTAAGCTACAGGTCCACAAGCATGCATACAATAGAACGACAGCTCCAACAACACTTAAATAGATTACAAGAATGGGCTGATCATAATGGATTTAAGTTTTCTTTAAAGAAAACTGTGTGTATGCACTTTTGTAAAAAATGGAAGGTTCACCCAGATCCTGATCTTTATTAAGGTCAAACTCGGATACCTGTTGTCGAAGAAACCAAGTTTCTTGGACTTATTTTTGACAGGAAATTATCTTTTATTCCTCACATTAAATACGTTAAAAAGAAATGCCAGAAGGCATTAGATTTATTACGGGTTCTTGCCCATACCGATTGGGGAGGGGACCGCAATATTTTATTGCAATTATACAGAGCACTGGTACGTTCTAAGCTTGATTATGGGTGTATGATATATGGATCAGCACGCCCATCTTATATTAAAATGCTTGATCCTGTACAAAATCAAGGTTTAAGATTATGCCTTGGTGCATTTCGTACCTCGCCTGCAGATAGCTTGGCAGTTGAGGCAGATGAGCTGCCTCTTGATTTAAGAAGAGAAAAGCTTGCCCTTCAGTATGCTGCAAAAATTGCAGCTTGTCCAGACAATCCTGCACATGATATTATATTCAATCCAAATTATGTTAATCTTTTTGAAAATAAACCAAATACAATACCAACTTTTGGCCTTCGCATCAAGGAATCTTTACAATCTATAAATTTAAGTCCGAATCACGTAGCTAAATTTCAATATCCTGAAACACCTCCATGGACCTATGCAACTTTAAATATCAATGTAGCCATGTCAGAATTAAAGAAATACTCAACCGATCCATCCCTTTATATAAATAGATATAAAGAAATTAAATCTATTTTCACTGGCTATCAGTGTATATACACTGATGGATCATTTGATGATGAGAAGGCTGCTGCAGCTGCTGTTAAGGGCAATCATATTTATTCAGAACGTCTGCCAAATAAATCATCGATTTTTTCTGCAGAACTACATGCTTTGTACCTTGCTTTTGGATCATGTGGAGACTTCTCCACATCAAACATTTTTAATTTTTTCTGATTCTTTGTCTTGTTTACAAGCATTGAAAGCAAAGGATTGGAAAAATCCCTTTATTTACAAAATTCTCGAACGGTATCATAGACTCTGTACAGAAGAAAATAAAGAAATACGTTTTTATTGGATCCCCAGTCACATTGGAATCCATGGAAATGAGGCCGCTGACCAAGCTGCCAAAGCAGCATTGGACAAACGCCCAATAGATTTACTTATTCCATATACAGAGTTTAAGAAATATATTACTGTTTTTTTACGTTCTAAATGGCAGTTGCGCTGGAACGAAGCTATTTTTAATAAATTACATGAAACTAAGCCCGTTCTAGGCAAAACTAAAGGTGCTATTAGAATTAACCGTAGAGAAGAGTCTGTTTTAACCCGTATAAGAATAGGACATAGTCATTTGACGCACTGTTATCTGCTTAAAGGTGAAGATCAACCGGAATGTATTGGTTGTCAAAGGGCTTTGACTATTAAACATATTTTAATTGAGTGTATCGATTTTGATATTATACGAACTCAATATTTTAATGTACAAGATTTACATACGTTATTTGATACTGTAGATACTTCTGTGATAGTATCGTTTTTAACTCACATAGGACTTTATAATCAGTTTTAAGGGCAGAGCTTTTGTTTATTTATGTCATTGACTTATGTATCAAGAACTGCAAAACATCATACTGATAAAGTCTTTTAAACAAATTATACATATTCATTATATTTGATTGATATAATATAAATGCTGTTCACAGTTGATAAATTCTTGTGTTATCTACATATTGTATTAACATTTACATTTTGTTTCTAGTCAATATTACGTTTCTATTTTTACTGTTTTGGCACTTTATTGTGTCAATGTGAAACCATTCATTCATTCATTTTTACCATTTTTAGGCACTAAATAACCTTAGTGGTTGATGTGCCTATAAGCAACCATTCATTCATTCATTTAATACACCCCACAAATGTTTAAGAAACTCCCAAAATCGATTAACCTACCCCCCCCAAGTGACTGTGCAGGAGAACTGACGGACATACAGATGGCCAGACAGATGTATGGATGGTTGGTGATATCTTAGTTATGCTGTCAACTGTCACAGGTGACACAAAAAAGTCATGCACATGAATGCTTACCTGTCAAGAAAACACAGTGCCTGCAAACTGCAACACAGGTTCCAGTTTCATCTACTGTAGATTTTTGAAGGATCTCCCAGTCACCCTTGCAGCCTGATAATGGCTTTGGCCACCGGAATCCCCTGATGTCTAATAATGATAATAATAAATTATTTGTGTAGCGCATACACCAAGTAAAACTTGCTCGCATCACTTAAAAAATGTCTACATAATTAAAATATTGCCAATTTATATAAATATGCGAGACCACCTAGACTTCTATGAATTGTTAACATTTTGTTAATCTTGTTTGAATTAGTTCAGTCAAGCTAAAGAGGTTATTGTTGATATTATTAATTGCAAGGCCTCAACATGGTGTATATGTGAAAAAAGACCATGTCTCCCACCCCACAAGCTATGACAAGCTATGTACCTTTATACCAGTATTATTGATGAAATTTACAAAATCATTCACTTGATTGTCTTCAGATAAGAACTTTCCCTCACAGTAACTTGTATCAGGTTCGTACCTGTAAATAACAAAACAAATAATTAGCAATTTCATTGTGCTATTATGAAGAGAAAATTGCAAAAGGAATAAAATAGTAATGGTAACTTGAAAGCAGTTGTCTTGCTAAATTAAAAACAAGCTCTTACTACTTCTCCTTCATGAATTTGTACGTCTTTTTATTGCCATCTTCACATACTGCATGAGGTTTCTTATCACATGCTGGACAAACCATTGCATCAAGACCAGTGTGATCAGTGACCTGTTTTTGAACAATTCTCCATTCCCGGAGAGCATTGGAAAACACAGTAGGGTTTATGATGTTGTGCTAAAAAAAAAATCGATAAATGAAAAAAGTATATATTTGGGAAAGAGAAGTCTCACAGTATGCTTTCCTGTTTTTTTTTAATATAAGATACATTCTCAAATCATGGAAGCAAGATCAAGATCTTTCCTTCATAAATGCTGCCTCGTACATACCCTGTTGGCTCTAGATGAAATTTGTTCCAAAGAGGAGAGAAAGGATCGAACAGAAGTAGTTGGTTTTTCTTTCTTGAGAACATCAAACATTTCAATGACATCAGATGAAAAGATGTACATTCCTGAAATTTTTTTGTGTAAAGGAAAAATCAATTAACTAATTAATTCCAATAACATAAATTTCATAAATGATGGATAATTATTATAAATTTTGAAACATACGTGGACCAAGCTTTGAACTTCCTGGCCAAAATCCTGAATTGATGACATCTCCCAATGTAGGATTCACAGTAGTGCCAAGGCAAAAATGACATTGTAGTTTTGGCAAATATATGTCAAAGCGACCTAAATAATGAAATTAATAAAATGATGAGATATAATCGTCTTAAAATTGAGAATTGCTTTCCAGTTCTGTTGCTCTGCCTAAATCATGATGATCAAATTTTTCTAAAATAATGTGGAATTATAAAGAGATTTTAAATTTGTACATACCCTTTAGTGTCACCAATATACATTTTCCAAGAGGTGACATTGTGAGTTGTTCTCCACATGCACATATTTCTTCAGTCAGTACAGGTAAAAAGAATTCTGAAACATTGATTTGTGCAATGATATGTCAGTTAAGTAAGTGCCCTGTCCACACTGATACATTTATAACAGATACACAATCATATTGGTAAATTTACAATATAACTCATTCAAAGATTTGAAAAGGTTATACATCAAAATATATTGGGGCAAGCAAGATATCCATAGGGCAATCTAAATTTGATCTTAGCTCAATGTAAAGTCCCTGTCAAAATGCATGGGATTCAGACAGACACAATACAGATGCACACATGGACATTGCCTGCTTTACTGTCTCCCACAAAACTTTACTTTTACATGGGACAATGACCAGGAAATATACCTTGATGATATGGCAGGTTATTGTTTTTTGGAAATAATCTTTTCTTTATGAATAACTTCACTATCTGGGTCAATCACCTGACAAGGAGGTAAAGGGTCTAGAAACAGTTGTTTCATCTGGTAGCGTTCGTGTTCTGGCTGTAGTTTGTGATTATAATAATCACATGATTCACATAACCTTTTCCCAGAGCAGGATCTGCACCTAAAATGATAAAAACAAATATTTGGGGTTTGTGTCATTTATGACAGATAAAAAAAGCAATTATCTTACATTATAGTGGCATTCAACAATTTGCACTCACATTACTTTTGCAGGGTAAGTGTCACACATTTGACACAGACCATGATACGGGACTTGTCTTCTCAAATATAAGTCAAATAATGTGGGTCGTATTTCTTTCCATTTAGTTTCCTCAAAATGACGTCTTGTGATCCAATCTTTTTCCGGTTTTTTTGGCATGTCATGTTCACATTCCAAAAGTAGCTCTTTAAGGCGTTTTAGCAGGAAACCAGCTTTACAGTATAAAAAAATTAAATAAATTGAAACAAATCACTAAAATCCAGGTCTTGCATTAATATCAATGGTGTCAAGATATTTTGGCATTTATCTTTTACAAACATTACTTTTTTAATGGGCATTGCATAACCTTAATGCATCAGTTTAAGATTATACATCCAAACACCTGATCCACATTGTCTTGTCAAACTTAAAAAAAATTAGCAAGCATCAAATTGGTCATATTAACAAACCAAATCAAGTCACATAATTGGGTTTACATTATCATGATTATTGGTCAAACCTGAGTGTGGTTGAAATATATATTCTTGAAAACTTACATCTGATGTCTTCATCCTCAGAAATATCAGAAACAACATACTCGTTGCATTGTTCAGTCACTCCTGTCTGTGCCACCATAATTGGATTGGTATTCTCATGCTTGTCTTTGGAAAAAAAAATCAGAAATGTATATATTCATCAAGAGACATCATTTCATGGTCATGTTAATAATATAATAATTTCTTGACTTTCATTAATGCAATTGAGCAAGATTTTCATGAATCTCTGTTGCTCATATCTTGAACGAGTTACAAGAAATAAGCTTCCAATATCATTATCATACCTGTAGACTTTGCTTTCTGTGTGTTCTTTGCAACCTTTCTTGGAGGGGTTGCAGGGTTTAGACTGCCATACATGTCCCTTCCTGGTGCTGATCTCATTGATGGTTTGGTCATCTCAGAATTTGATCTTGCCTTTGTGGGTAGAGTTTGCTCAAATTTTGCAAGAACTTTTTTGAAGCCATCAGTCAGAAGTTGATCAGATTTGACAGAGGAACATCCTTTTCTAAAATAAAAATGAAAACAAAATGATTCTCATTATTAAAGACTGCATGCATCTTGATAATATTTGTTTTCAGATTTTGTTGTGAAGTACTCCACAACCTGAAAACAGCCCTCACAAACCTCTCTCAATGAAGCTCACATGCAAAAATAGTGTACATAAAATCTATCAGAATATTATATCTTAATTACAATGTAACAAATTGCAGCCCAAGAGAATGTTGCAAAATGATGTCATTAAGCCAGAAAAATGGGGACGTTAACCCCTAACGGACGAGAAGGACGACAACGTCCACCACCGGCAACGGACTGGAGGGACGTTGACGTCCCCATTGTTCTGGCTTGATGACGTAATTTGTAACATTCTGAAGGGCTGCAACTTGTTACAATGTAATCATGATAGTGACGTCAGACTGCCTTAATCATGAACTTTTGCCTCAGCACTTCATTAAGCATATTGAATAACCATGGTTATAAATTTTATTAATTTAGTACACAGATGCACTAGTCCAGAAAAAAATTGGTTAGTCCTGCAAATCAACAAAATTTAGATGGGCTAGTCCGTTAGGGGTTAATGTCCCTCCCATCCGTTGCTGGTGATGGATAATGCAATTCTGCCCGTCCGTTTAATAATTAGGTTTAAATAGTGACCGAGGGAAAATATTGCAAAATCTGTTTGGCATTTACTCTTTTTTCTGAGTTCATTTTCAAGCAAGCTAGAGGCATGTTCTTTACCTCAAAATGACCGTGAGAATTTGTACAAAATGAATTTGCATAACTTTTAGCTGTTGATTTAATTTTCTTGGTGCTACGTTATGATTCACGATGTAAAATTGGAAACGGAAATATTGCAAAAACTTTTTAATCCATGACATGTACTTTAGTTGATAACTTCATTTCTAAGCAAGCTAGAGACATGTTCTTTACACCAAAATGACTGTGTGAGTGTGTAGACGATGAATATGAATAGCTTTTAGCTGATGGTTGTGTTGTTTTGGTGCTACGTGACGATTCACGATGTAAAAACGGAAACGAAAATGTTGCCAAAACTGTTCAAACCATGACATGTACTTTAGTTGATAACTTCATTTCTAAGCCAGCTAGAGACATGTTCTTTACACCAAAATGACTGTGTTAGTCTGTAGACGATGAATATGAATAGCTTTTAGCTGATGGTTGTGTTGTTTTGGTGCTACGTGACGATTCACGATGTAAAAACGGAAACGAAAATGTTGCCAAAACTGTTCAAACCATGACATGTACTTTAGTTAATAACTTCATTTCTAAGCAAGCTAGAGACATGTTCTTTACACCAAAATGACTGTGTGAGTGTGTAGACGATGAATATGAATAGCTTTTAGCTGATGGTTGTGTTGTTTTGGTGCTACGTGACGATTCACGATGTAAAAACGGAAACGAAAATGTTGCCAAAACTGTTCAAACCATGACATCTACTTTAGTTGATAACTTCATTTCTAAGCAAGCTAGATACATGTTCTTTACACCAAAATGACTGTGTGAGCCTGTAGACGATGAATATGAATAGCCTTTAGCTGATGGTTGTGTTGTTTTGGTGCTACGTGACGATTCACGATGTAAAAACGGAAACGAAAATGTTGCCAAAACTGTTCAAACCATGACATGTACATGTACTTTAGTTGATAACTTCATTTCTAAGCAAGCTAGAGACATGTTCTGTACATCAAAATGACCATGGGAGTCTGTAGAAGATGAATTTGGACAGTATTCATCTGTCTGCTACCTTATACATTGCATGCTGATTCATGATTCATAATTTTGAAGCCACCAATTTGACCATGAGCTGTCTGCAAACCAAATGATAAAAATAGGTTTGATCTCAGCCATGTGTCTATATATAGCATTACTATATATATAAACTAAGGGCATGAAAGCTCTTGCACCACATTTATGTCAATCTGATGTTTGAAATCAGATTAAAAATACTTATGTACATCCTAAAATTTAAAGGATATTATCCATTCAATGATAAGATACCAAAGCATTTTTAAAAAGTGAAAACTTTACCTTATGGCTTTCAAAAATATTTGTTTGGTGGAGTTGAAAATTGTGTTCCAAGAGAAATAAGAAAAGACCGGTGGTTGGGTGGTGGAACACCCTGGAAATAATATCATTCCCTAAGAAACTTACAAATTTTGCGCCCCCTGTTGTTTAAATGCTCATACTATTTGCATAGAGAGCTACAAGGCATTGTCACACCCCACTGAGCACAGGATAAAAGTATCATGTGGGACACTTTTGATTTCCATCATTCCCTCCATTAGATCACAGGCTTTTCTGATTTTTGTACAAGTGATCTCAGATTTGGGCAGAATTACTAATTCAGGTAAGGCTAGGTTAAGTTTTGAATCACTGAATTTAAGGATTGGATGGCATAGATAAAAAATATCCATACCTCAAAGTCAGGTGGAAATTTCATAAAGCCGATTGGGCAAAATTTCAAACATCCTGTTTTAATAAAATAACTCCAGAAATTTTTATCAATGTAGATGATCCTCTTCAAGTTTTTACAGATACATTGTATGATATTGCTGATGGGTATAATCCCAAATCAAAGCCAAATTCTAAAATTAAAGAAAAACCCTGGTTTAATGATGAGTGCAGAAAAGCTGTCAAGGAGCGGAAAAAAGCTCTGAAAAAATTTAATCGACAGCCAATTCAATATAATTTGCACCAGTTTCGTATAAAGAGAGCTAAAGCCTGTTACATTATTAAAATAAGTAAAAGAAAAAGCTGGAAAGAATATGTTTCTAAATTAAATACACGTTCACCAATTAAGAAATGCTGGGATATGGTGCGTAAAATTACTGGGAAGGGAGGTGGAGCAAGGATCAAACATCTTAATCATAATGGCCAATTAATTACAAATCCCACCGAAATAGGCAACACAATAGCATTAAAATTATTTTTTTTTTGAGTTTCAAAAGTTAGTTCGGGCCCACACTAGACCATATCGAGGGGAAATGACACATGTTTTCATGGGTCCAGAACATGGCAGAACATGGCCAAGTCACCAAGTGGCCCTTTTGTGCATATGAAAAGTGGCAAGTCTCATCTAAAAGGCTACCTCGGGGTAGCGGAGGCACTAGGGCGGGCTAACACTAGTCACTGCTCACCAGTTTCAGCACAGCCTTTTTAAGGTGAAATGGTACTATTCACCCTATGTCGGGCTAACAGGCATTTACAACATTTTGAGTTCACACCACACCAAACTGGCACTTGGTGTCTTATTTAAAAAAAAGACAAAAAACATGTAATAATTAGCATCATAATTTCTTTTTTTATCTCCCTTTTGAGGGAACCCTCCTAAAAACAGGTATGTTTTAAGGGTTGATGAATTGTGGTTATTTTGAAATGTGGATCCAGGCAAAATGTTGAGTGAGCAATCTTGCCATGAGAAAAGGTCAAAGCATATCATCAGACCTGTGAGACACATGCTAGTACTGAAACGTATGTTGCATTGCACTGGATAAATTTGTAGATGCTCAAGGTTGGCCTCATGATCAACTTACTTGAAGAGTAAAGTCTGTGATAAAATCGTGAAATTGGATCCATGCTATATTATCTTTGTCTGAACTCAAGTTAAATGGGAATATGAAGATTTCATATTTGTTTTCTATACAAAGTTACTATTTTTATATTTTCTATATTGTCAAAAACAACAGCCAAATAAATACAAAAAAGGAGGAACTGGATATCATAAAAATTTATCATAATCATAAAATTACCACAATGGAAATGATGGAAATTAAAACATTTGGTTGATGAAAAAATTTCGGAGAAATTTAATATTGATCAATCATATGATGACAATGACCTTTATGAGCTACTAATTAAATATATATAATTAAATATATATGAGTTCACTCATAACAGTATATTGGATAAGCATGCTCTAACTGTTGAAAAAAACATAAAAATATGGAAACCAGCCCCATGGTTGTCTGAAAATATAAATGTTGAAAAGAGACACAAATAATTAGAAAGGAGACATTACAAAACAGGTCTTTCTTCAGACAAAATACCTTTTCAAATACAACAAAATAAATACAACAATATGATAAAATCTGCCAGGAATAAATAATTATTAATCAATTCAAATAAATCTGATCCAAAACAATTGTTCGAAACACTAAATAGTTTATTACACACAAAGGAAGACACCCCCCTTCCCAAAGCACAAGAATAATAAAAATAATAATAATAATAATAATAATAATAGTAGTAGTAGTAGTAGTAGTAGTAGTAGTAGTAGTAGTAGTAGTAGTAGTAGTAGTAGTAGTAGTAGTAGTAGTAGTAGTAGTAGTAGTAGTAGTAGTAGTAGTAGTAGTAGTAGTAGTAGTAGTAGTAGTAGTAGTAGTAGTAGTAGTAGTAGTAGTAGTAGTAGTAGTAGTAGTAGTAGTAGTAGTAGTAGTAGTAGTAGTAGTAGTAGTAGTAGTAGTAGTAGTAGTAGTAGTAGTAGTAGTAGTAGTAGTAGTAGTAGTAGTAGTAGTAGTAGTAGTAGTAGTAGTAGTAGTAGTAGTAGTAGTAGTAGTAGTAGTAGTAGTAGTAGTAGTAGTAGTAGTAGTAGTAGTAGTAGTAGTAGTAGTAGTAGTAGTAGTAGTAGTAGTAGTAGTAGTAGTAGTAGTAGTAGTAGTAGTAGTAGTAGTAGTAGTAGTAGTAGTAGTAGTAGTAGTAGTAGTAGTAGTAGTAGTAGTAGTAGTAGTAGTAGTAGTAGTAGTAGTAGTAGTAGTAGTAGTAGTAGTAGTAGTAGTAATAATAGTAATAATAATAATAATAATAATAATAATAATAATAATAATAATAATAATAATAACGATTTATATAGCGCTATATCAGACCAGGTCTGCTCAAAGCGCTTCATTAAGATAGTGCTTTCTATATAAAAATGTTTTAAGTTTCTTTTTGAAAGTTTCAACAGTTTTGCAGTTTTTCACTTCAAGGGGCAGGGCATTCCAATTCTTTGGCGCATATACCATGAAAGCCCTATCGCCATACGATTTCATATTAGTCAAAGGTACTACGTATTCATTCTTATCATTAGATCGCAGTCCCATGCCTAGCTGTTTGTACTCTAATAACTTAGATAGGTATTTTGGGGCAAAGCCATTTTGCACCTTCCATGTCAGTAAAGATATTTTGAAATCAATCCCAGCCTTTACAGGCAACCAGTGGAGTTCCATAAGTTTTTGTGTGATATGATCTCTCTTTTTAAGTTTTCCCACTACCCTGGCTGCAGCGTTCTGTAATTTTTGTAGTTTGGCTAATTCACACTCAGGTAAACCAGCTAGAAGTGAATTTCCATAGTCAAGGGTAGAGGTAACAAATGCATGAGCAAGAGTGTTGGCAGTTTTTTCATCCAAACAATTTCTTATTCTTGATAAATTTTTTACATGAAAGAAACCATTTTTACACATTTTTTTGATTTGTGATTTCATAGATAGTTCTTGATCTTGAATAACCCCTAGATCCTTAACAGTATTTGATCTAGGAATTTTAGTTTTTCCTACTAGAATTTCATTAGGTACATTTTTTCTTCTGAATTCACAGCTTTTACCACATAAAAGCATTTCTGTTTTTCCATCATTTATCTTCATCTTATTCTCTATTAGGAATTGTTTAACCTCTATAATACAATTTTCCATCTCTTTGCAAGACTTATCTCTAGTTTCTTCAGATTTGGGATCAATGGTGATGTACAATTGCGTGTCATCAGCATAGATATGATGCTTGAGACCATAGTTACCAATAATATCTGATAAAGGCTCCATATATGCTGTAAATAGTAAAGGTCCCAAAACCGAGCCTTGCGGGAGGCCATATTTAATATTCATATACTCAGATCTTTTACCATCAATTATGACACATTGTTTTCTATTTGATAAGTATGATCTAAACCATTTAAGGGCAACCCCTGTAATACCACATCTTTTTTCCAATCTATTCAGTAATATATCATGATCAATAGTGTCGAAGGCCGCCGATAGATCGAGTAGTACCAGCATTACCGTTTTACCATCATCAATATCCATTAAGATGTCGTTCTGAACTTTGAGCAATGCAGTTTCAGTACGATGGTACTCCTTATATGCTGATTGAAATAGACCCTGAATATCATTTCTTACTAGATGTCCTACAAATTGTGTAGCTACAGCCCTTTCTATTAATTTTGATAAGTAGGCCAGATTCGAGACTGGTCTATAATTTTTCTTTATCAATTCCAGGCCCAATTTCTTAATTAAGGGTCTAATGATGGCCATTTTCAGGTCATCAGGTACATTTCCCAATGAAATTGACTTATTTATGATAGCCTTTATTAATGGCAATAAATTCCCCATACATTCATTAAAAAGCCATGTTGGGATGGGGTCCAGTTCACATGACTTCTTTGCGGATTCTTTAATTATATTTTTGACTTCTGAGTCGCTTAACAATGTGAACTTTTCCAACTGTGTATCAAATCTGACTTCCTCATTTAGTTGTTCGTTATTTTTATCATTTTTATCCATAGATTCTCTAAGATTTGCAATTTTTTCTAGAAAAAAATTATTAAAATCTGAGGCTAACTCATTTTGTCATTATGTCTAGGGAAAGGAGTGTCCTCTTTTGTGTGCAATAATTTGTTTAATATTTTAAATAATTTTTTTGGATCCGATTTATTTGAATTTATTATTTCCGAAAAATAATTGTTTCTTGAGTCTTTAATGATATTATTATATTTGTTCCTCTGCATTTTAAATTGTATTTTATCTGAGGAAAGACCAGTTTTATTATGTTTTCTTTCAAGTTTTCTTTTATTCCTTTTTTCTATCCGTATATCATCAGATAACCATGGAGCCGGTTTCCTATTATTTATGGTTTTCTCCACATTAGGAGCATGTTTATCTAGTACAATTGTCAGTTTGTTATATTTATCCAGTAAGTCATTGAGATCTGCATCTTGATAAGATTGATTGTCATTAAACATTTCCTCAATATCTCTTTTAAAATCATTTATATTAATTTTTTTGTAATTTCTATATGATACCCTTTTTTTGTTATTTGTTTTAGTCTGAAGATTCAAAGTAAGTTTTATTATATTGTGATCTGATATTTTTTCATCCACTGTTCCTTTATTATATTACTATGTATGCCTGTTATTAATAAATCAAGCCTATTGCCCATAATATGTGTTGGTTCTGTCACATGATTATGTAAGTTATATAAATCCAGGACTTCATTGAATTTTATTACATTAGGCCTTTCTGGCCTATTCATATGAAAGTTATAGTCACCTACTAGCACAACTTCATGAGTATATTTACTATAATAGGACAGAAGTTCACTGAATTCTTCAAAGAATTCTGTGTAAGTATATTTGTTCTTATCAGAAGGCTCCGGTCTGTATATTGTAATAAAGGTGCATATTTTATTTTTGGTTTTAATATTTATTTCCATCATTTCCATTGTTGATAATTTATGTGTGTGATTAATTTTCTTTATGTTAATTTCAGGTTTGTAGATAATCGCCAGGCCTCTGCCAGACCTTAGGGCATGTGGTACATGTTCAATATCGTAGTTGTTACCTTTAATTTCACCTCTTATGATTTGTTCATTCATTTCATTAATCCAAGTTTCAGTTATAAAGAATAAGTCAACATTATTCTCATTAATATATAAATTTATCAGTTCCGTCTTATTTCCAAGACTTTGAACATTGGCTGTTGCAATAATTAGATCTTTGTTCATAATAATGTGTGTACTTTTTTTAAGGTTATGTTTTACATGTCTATTCATTTTGTTATTAGTTAAGTTTCTATTAAAGTTAATTTTATTTGTATTCTCCTGAGCATTAAGGCAACTTTCAACCGGGAAACCGGCCATTGACCCTATGACGTCATTATGGAGGGAACATCTTTCACCCCCAGCAGATTGCCCCCCATGACGGCCAATCAGATTAACGGAGGGCGGAGCTAACGTCCGATCGCTTCGAGACTTAGTGCGGTGATTAATAATATAAGGACTATGTTCCTTTTGCCCGAAATTATGGGTTGCAATTTTGTTACTGTCAGAAAGATATTCAAATCGATTTGAGAGCGATATTTCGTTTAATGGCGTAGTAAAACCTGTTCTACTTTTACGGACCATCCTGTGGTGGGTGTGGTTATTCAGACCACGTGACCCAGATAAGGCATTTGATTGGTTCAAGTTTTTTCTTATGTTTCGTACGTTAGAGCTACCATTAAGATGCTTATCATTAAGAGTGTCCAGTTGGGGAAGCCCTTCACCCCTGGCCATGCATTTAATATGATCATTGAATCTCATTTTATTTAAAGATGATGTGCTTCCATTAAATTCTTTACACTTGCGTTTTCGGATATTATTGTATAGATTGACTTCTTTTCGATTGTTTGGAATCTTCAATACCTAAGCATATGTGGGCTTTAAAAATTCTACATGTTTATTTACTGTTTCATATTCTTGGCTATCTTTATTACTTAAAAGATAAAAAACTTTGTTTTGACATTGATTTATGCATTGACTACGGGGACATAAGGTATTTATCTTTTCATGTGAAAAAATGACATTATTAAAATCTTTTTCACGTTTGTTAAAATTTATTTTCATGCAATTTTCTTTAAAATCGTCCTGCATTATAAAAACATCTCCATTCATAGAGTTTTTCTCATTTATAAAAACATTTTCATTCATGCTGTAATCTAAGATGCAATCATTTTTTAAAAGTTTCACATTATCGCTAGGTATTATATTTTTTAATGGCACAGAGATATTTTTAGAACTGCCAGTCGTGGCCCAGTAATACGCACTACCATATTCATACCTATAAGCATTATCATTATCTACATGATTTAAATTTTGGTTATACAATATTCTTTCATTATACATATTTCTCTTCTGAAACCTTATGTCCCCCCGACCCCGTCATTTGTTAAATTTTTGCCTCTTCAATGAATGCAGAAATTTGCATCTATCCCCAAACCTGCACTCCCCATTCTTCTCATAGTTTTGACAGGGAATTGCTTTACTATCTAATTGTTGCATATTTTTGTACTTTATATTAGAATTTCTTCCGAAAATTAATTTTTCATGAAGCGATTCAATAAGTTCATTTGATGCCATCAAAAGTCTGTAAGAAGTATACAATGGAAAGAATTCTGTACTTTCTATAAAGTTCTATATTTAACCTTGTGATCTGTTTTCAAACAGGAGATTTCTGTCTGAGTCCAGTATTAGTGTAGTAAGACAGATAGTACCTCCCGCATGAGAAATACTAATTTATAGCTCCGTCTTATACAAATAATATTAGCCTTAGAATAAATTCAAGATATGTTCTCTACAATTGTGTGTCTTCAAAAAAATAAGATAGATAGTATTCCCCGCACGAGAAATACCAATTTAGAGTTCTATCTTATATATTTATCAAGAACAAAATTATCAGTGTAGTAAGACAGATAGTACCTCCCGCACGAGAAATACTAATTTAGAGCTCCGTCTTATACAAATAATATTAGCCTTAGAATTGTGTGTCTTCGAAAAAATAAGATAGATAGTATTCCCCGCACGAGAAATACCAATTTAGAGTTCTATCTTATATATGTATCAAGAACAAAATTATCAGTGTAGTAAGACAGATAGTACCTCCCGCACGAGAAATACTAATTTAGAGCTCCGTCTTATACAAATAATATTAGCCTTAGAATAAATTCAAAATATGTTCTCAACAATTGTGTGTCTTCAAAAAATAAGATAGATAGTATTCCCCGCACGAGAAATACCAATTTAGAGTTCTATCTTATATATATTAGCTTCTATAATTTTGTGATTAAGTTGCCACCAACTATAGGGGTTCTTAGTGCCACTGTTAATTTGCTCAAGGTAGGCTTACTTGGGCCAGAACTGTTTGAGGTAGAGCTATTGTCTGGCAGGCCAAGCTTTGTGCACTGACACCCCGGATTAACCTGTCAAATGATGTGGGTCTTATGTTTCAAATTTGTTTTCACTGTTCACTCAATATTTCTTACCAAGAAATATTATATTCAGTGGAGAAATACTTTTAGACTTTTGCTTTGTATATTTAATTCAATGTTATACGCACCTGGTATATATACGTTTAAATATACTTATCCAACGATGGTGTTGTCTTCAACTGAAATGTCCTGAAACTACAGGATTAACACTGTGCCAAGATCCATATAATCAAAGATATCCTCTATATGTTTAAGCCCTCTTATACTTCAAGTTTCAGATATACATATGTAAACTACATATCAGTAACCACAAGACTAAACTGGCAGCGTAAAGCATCCTAAACTTTATCATCATATTTAGCTTTGCTAGAATTCAACAGTTTATTCCTGATTAGGTATGCTATGAGTAAACTGTCATATACATCTTTAGTTTACTTCTGGTTATATATGATAAAAATAAACTTTTGTGTAATGTGTAAGTATACTCCTGTTTATCAAGTTTGTGTGTAAACATGTCTATACTTTTTAAGTTTACTTCTGGTTGTGATTGACATAAGCTAACATTCATATACAGCATATGTTTAACACTGTTTATGCACTGTCTACATATACATCTCTAAACTTTATATGTTTACCTCTGATAAGGTACAATATTGGAAACCTTTGTATACTGCATACGTTTAGTCTTGTTTATGAACTGTGAATGTAAACATTTTTATACTTTCTAAGTTTACTTATGGATATATATGATGTAATATAAAGCTACATATATACTGTATGTTTACTTGCACTGTAGATAATTGAAGCATGATATGAACGTTGCCACTCCTTAAAATTTGAAATGGTGAACCAGTGGGGGATTGTTATCTGGTAATAATTAAGTGTTTCCTGCCACAAACCCCTTGTGTAAACATGAAATTTATAACATTCTTCATGCTTTGAATATATGTATCTGGCACTCTCAATTGTAGGGCAAACATGTGTAAGCAGGAGCTTTATTGTGTCATCTGAGCAAAACAAGGTTTCTGTTTAAATCTCTTAGATATCTCTTATTTCATGATTCTTACGATGTTTAGATACTGATAGGACTTTTCAGATTGAAAAAATGTTCATTACAAGCCAAGATATTAGCAAATCTTGGATAGTAAGTGAAAAAAGAGTATTAAATGTCTAAATCGCGCCTGGCGGTTTTTACACTTTTATGGTACTATATAACATTCAGATCTCATAGATATCTCTTATTTCATGATTCTTATGATGTTTAGATACTGATAGGACTTTTCAGATTGAAAAAATGTCTAAATCGCGCCTGACGTTTTTTACACTTTTATGGTACTATATATCATTCAGATCTCTTAGATATCTCTTATTTCATGATTCTTACGATGTTTAGATACTGATAGGACTTTTCAGATTGAAAAAATGTTCACTACAAGCCAAGATATTAGCAAATCTTGGATAGTAAGTGACAAAAAGAGTATAAAATGTCTAAATCGCGCCTGGCGGTTTTTACACTTTTATGGTACTATATAACATTCAGATCTCATAGATATCTCTTTTTTCATGATTCTTATGATGTTTAGATACTGATAGGACTTTTCAGATTGAAAAAATGTTCACTACAAGCCAAGATATTAGCAAATCTTGGATAGTAAGTCACAAAAAGAATATAAAATGTCTAAATCGCGCCTGACGTTTTTTACACTTTTATAGTACTATATAACATTCAGATCTCTTAGATATCTCTTATTTCATGATTCTTATGATGTTAAGATACTGATAGGACTTTTCAGATTGAAAAAAGGTTCACTACAAGCCAAGATACTAGCAAATCTTGGATAGTAAGTGACAAAAAGAGTATAAAAGGTCTAAATCGCGCCTGGCGTTTTTTTACACTTTTATGGTACTATATAACATTCAGATCTCATAGATATCTCTTTTTCCA